>ML371307.1:0-54894 GCA_005239525.1 Nicotiana knightiana | reverse complement strand
TTAGGTAAACAACTTTAACATAGTAATCGGGTAGCAGGAGATGATAGTCTGTGCCCACTGAATAATATGAGCAACTCCTTCCTAAAGGAAGTTGTGAAGTATTATTTATGTTGCACGGGGTGATCCTTTAGTCTAAAAAACTTAGGACCCCCACCCCTTTTTCTTTATATATTTGATATCCACAGTTAGCCGTTTAATATAGACTAATGCAATTGTATACTTGTAAGTCCTACTAAGATTTGTACAGATTCTCATATGTTTTAATAAGACTTTTCAACTTTTAATCTCTCTTTATTTATTTGATCGCCTAACCTAATTACATAATCCATAGTTGTGGACCTCAAAAAGTGCCTAACACCTTCTTTTTGAGGTAATTTGAGTCCTTACCCGATCTTTGGTGGCGTTGACTAGTCCAACAGAGTTATTCGCAAATAGGTTCCCTAACGCACCTTAAAAATCATTAGGAGGCGACTCTTTTCTTTTAATACCCATTTAAAAGGGTTGTCACATGTTGAAACCCGATTTCGCAAGAAAAAGGGGCGCGACAGTTAGTCCTTCTCAACTTGAAACATTATGACTCAAGGTTCTGTCTCCAAACCAACCTATCGTTAACTCCATCTCGCGTCTAATCAATTAGAACTATATCATCATCGAATAACATACACCATGGCACCCCCCCTTGAATTTGGTGTGTCAGTGCGTCCATTGCTAGAGAAAATAAAAATGGGTTGAGCGCAGATCCTTGATGTAACCCCATAACAACCGAATAATGCTCCGAGTCACCTCTCCAAGATCCTAACCCGAGTCTTAGCTCCATCATACTTGTCCTTAATCACCATAATATAAGCTACCAGAACACCTTCATCCTATTCCTGTACAGTTCAACCAACCTCCTAATAAGATGGATAACTTTCGTAGTAGAACAACCAGGCATGAACCCAAGATGGTTGTCGGATATCGATACCGATCTCCCCACCCTCATTTTCACTACCCTCTCCCAAACTTTCATGGTATGACATAGTAACTTGATACCCCTATAGTTGTTACAACTCTGGATATCACCTTTGTTCTTGTATAGAAGTATCATCATACTCAACCTCCATTATTCTAACATCTTCTTTGTCTTGTAAATAACATTATACAGCCTAGTCAGCCACTCCAATCTTGCTCTGCCCATATACCTCCAAAATTCTACTTGAATTTCGTCTGGTCCGGTCGCTCTGCCCCTACTCATCTTACGCATAGCTCCCACGGCCTCCTCGACCTTAATGCGCCTACAATAGCTAAAATCACGGTGACTCTCGGAGTGCTCCAATTCACCTAGCATAATGTCTCTGTTCCCTTCTTCATTCAGCAGTTTATGAAAGTAAGTCTACCATCCCCGCTTAATCTGAGCATCTTCTGTCAACACTTTGCCTTCCTCGTCCTTGATGCACCTCACTTGTTCCAGATCACGAGCCGTCATCTTTCTTTCCTTCACCAGCCGGAATAACTTCTTTTCCCTGCCTTTGTCCCCCAATTCTAGGGGTGGGAATTTGATATTAAGAATTTCGGTTGGGTATTTCTGTATTCGGTTTATCAATTGTGTATACCAAATACCGTACCAAAGTAATTCGATACGGTTCGATATTTCTTATTTTGGTTCGGTACGGTCTCGGTTTGATACATATTCATGTGTCAAGTACTGCTAAGTGCTAAGAGCCTTAGCAAGCAGAAACAAAATTATAGTGCATTCCTTATTTAGGAAAATCTTTCCTTTCATTTCTGATTAAAAGGAAATGAAATCCACAGGCATCAACATTCAGCACCACTAATATCTTTCCTTTGGACGAATGATACTGACTAAATTTAATACTACTATGAAAGGAAAGATTCTGACTAAAAGGAAAATGGACTGCAAAATCATACTGAAAACTCTGAGCAGCAGCCCAGCAGCAGAATTTGTAATTCAAATTTACACTTTACATAGATGCAACAAAAACACAGATGCATCATGCAAAAGCCTCTAACGAGTAGCAGCAGAATTAAACACAATGCAACAAAAACAGAAAGGGCATAAACATGCCAAACGGAATTCAAGTTTACACTAATAAGTAATAACAACTAAAGTGTCACAGGCTCACAAGTCACAACAACAACATTATGCAAAGTTTGCAAACCTACTACCATTCTGTCAAACATAAAGTTGTAAGTGTAACAAACAAGCAGCAACACCATCAACATAAGAACACCGGCCCATAACACCATAAGTCTAAGTGTCTAACACATTAAGTTTAAATAAGTCTAAAAAGTTCTCAAAAATCGAAAGAACATAAATAGTCTCGAATCAACTTAGTCTTAAATACAGATTTCTGGAAGACGCTCAAGACAACCCCTAATATGCTTCCTTAAACAATATGTGCCATCCCTCGTTAGATGAACATTATAGACTCGACCGTAGTGCCTGCACTCTACTTTGCGAACTTCTCTGTTATCTTCTACCACCTCAAACTGTTCCCAAACATGAGAGCGTACTTTAGGAGCACGGGGAATGATTGAACTTGAACCTATAAAAAAGAAGATAAAATCATAAGTTAGAATATTGATGATAAAAGAACAAAACTACAGAAGTATATCACCAAGCAAATAGAGTATTAAACTTACCACCCAAGTTGTAACTATACATCAAACATTACTAGTGGTACTTCCATTATTTTCCATATCTAAAGATAATTCTACCAAATGTCATATAACTAAATAAGTGTGATATATTATTTTGAACTAAAATTTACACAAAATATTAAAGCTTACCAAGCTCGAGTTCCTCAAGATAATCCAAGTCTTCTTCAACACTAATAGGATTTTTCTCTTCTCTAAGCCAATCTTGAACACAAACAAGAGCTTGCACGCATTTAGGAGTCAATGAACTCCTAAATGAATCAAGAATACGACCGCCGGTGCTAAACGCACATTCTGACGCCACACTAGAAATTGGAATGGATCTAGGAGCATATGTTTTCCACCAAATTAAGATATCAAGTTCTTCACTAAAAGTCTCTTGTTCTTCAATAATGTATTTATCCAACTCCGATTTAGCCCTTCCACTTTCATTGTCTTCCTTTTGTTTCTTCAAGTGAAGCTTCGTCCTTATTAATGATGCAGTTATAACACTCCCACTAGATATATTATATGTGTTATTACATGAAGTATATATAGATGGAGATTAAGGACAAGATCACGTTGAATACTTTTTTTAGATACTCTCCAAACAAAAAATTCATATAAGCATACACCTCAGCATTTATTTTCTTCCCCTTTTCCTTCCCAAAAAGTTCTTCAAGTGCAAGACTAACATATTCAACCTTGTTACATGGATCCAAGATGGAACCAATAAAAATTATTTTATTCATATTTTTAGGCTCAACCCAATACTTCTTGAACTTTTCTTGCATCCGCTCAGCCATTTCTCTCAAATGCTCATCCGCACTAATTAAACATATTTTCAAATGACAATAAGTTCAGATACATCCTCAAAATAAGAATTACAAGTGACATAATGTGAATCTGAAATATTTTTGGTGAACTCGTGAAATCTTGCAAAGAAACTCTATCACATTCCTCACATTCACCCAATTATCAGATTCAAGAGAACCTGCACTACTATCATCTTCACAAAGATGAGAACAGAGATAAGTGGAAAATCCATCATAAAAAAGATAAAACTTGTCAAAGGCCTTTCCGAAGTTTTGTGCCGTATCCAACATCAAATAGGTGGAATTCCACCTAGTAGGAACATCCAAACACAATGTTTTGGTACATTCTACCTTTAAATGTGCACAACAATGTTTAAAATTTTAAGGTCCTTGCAGGCGACGGTCTCACATACCTCATAGTATTTCTAACACGTGTGACAAAAACATCAATTTATTTCAATCCATCTTGCACGATTAGATTAAGTATATGGGCCATGCATTTTACTTTAAGATGTTTACCACTCATCATATTAGTTTTTCACATATCTAGCTTTTTAGACAATTCTTTGACTGTGACATCATTTGAAGAAGCATTGTCGATGGTAAAAGTGAACATATTGTCTAATTTCTATTCAAGCAAATAATTACAAATTAGACATCTCTTCACCCTTATGACTAGTGATATGGCAAAAAATTAGTATTCTTTTATGCTACGTCCAATCCCTATCAATGAAGTGGGCTGTCAAACACATATAATTTATTATGTGCAATGAAGTCCATGTGTCTGTATTAAGGTAAATTTTTAGTTGTGCTTCTCTAAAAGACTTTCTTAGATTTTGCTTCAATTCACCGTAAACTTCCTAACAATCCCTTGTTATTGTTCTACGAGAAAGAAGACAAAATAGTGGTTAAGTTATTCTCATAAACTTCATAAAGCCTTCCTTTTTCACAAAGCTAAATGGTAGTTCATCAATAACTACCATATCAATTAAAGCCCTCCTAACCACTTCTTGATCAAATTTCCAAAGCGATCCTCTATCATTTTGGCAAGATCAATTCTTTACATCTAGTAAAATGATTTTTGAATCATGTTGTTCCATTCCTAGATGTATTAGCAGCATAAGCTTGCTTACAATATCTACGCCTTGCTTTACCGACCCCATTTACCTTAAATTTATCAAAATATTTCCAAACTTCAGATCTAGGTTCTATGGCTTTTTATTTTCTTAGAATATTGAGTATCAATTGTGTTGGTGTTGCTATCTTCCGTAATAGGTAAGCTGTCAGTTGAACCGGCATCACTTACTCCACTTTCATCTTCTATCTATACAAAATTAAAACAAATACAAACATTCAAACACAAACTGAGACTAGTGTTGAGTTTAGATATACTGATATACACCTTATTAACTACTTTCTTAGCAGCAAAGATTGCACCTTTAATTATATTAAAGCGCAGATGGAGACACAGCCTGTTAGTACTATTGGCTTAGTTTCAAATCATGTCTCAACAATTATTGCTAGTTCTTCCTGTGTGTTATATGCATGAAAATGACAAGTGAAGAAAACAGAGATTCCAATATTCCACTAAGTTTCTGCATTCGACTTGATTTCCTATCAAGTTGGGACAAAATTTGTTTATAATTTATACTTTATACATCCTTTTGTACCCAAACAATAAGCTATTGGTTACAAAATACAAAGTTACAAACTGAAGATTGAAGAATGAAGAAGTTATGAACCTGTTAGAAGAGTTGAAGATTGAAGAATGAAGGTAAAAAATGAGGAAACAAGCAGTCACACTGTCACGACCCCAAATCCTAACCGGCCGTGATGGCGCCTATCGTGGAACTAGGCTAGCCAACAATCACATATTTAAGTTCTTTCCAAATTTCCAACTCGTTTCCCATATTTCATAAACGTATATAAAATTACTGAATCTATTAAGCAAAACAAACAGTTAAACAGACCAAATACCATCCTCGAGATCCGGAGTCAACATGTCATGAGCATCTAAGGAATATACCAAAAAGTCTACTATTACAATACAAAACCTCGGAACAAAAAACTAGGTACAAAATAAGAAAGGGAAAATAGAGATGCTGCGGACGCTGAACAACTACCTCTATGTCCCGACTCCGGCTACGCATGGAAATAGATGACTAACGCTCGGTATCAGCACCTGTATCTGCACACATGGTTGCAGGGAGTAATGTGAGTACGCCAACTCAGTAGTAATGAAAATAAATCAAGTCTACGCAGTAAGAAACACATAAAATCAAATCATCGGTTCACAATATATATATATATATATATATATATATATATATATATATATATATATATATATATATATATATATATATATATATATATATATATATATATATATATATACATGAAATCAACATCCGTTAAAAGCCAACTTCAGTAAAATCCTTTGAAAGATGTATTTTCCAACAATTTCAGAAATAAAAATACCCGAAGGATTTAGTGTAAAATGAAATAAATCATAAGTAGCCCCTCGGGCCAAAACATGAATCATAAATCTCCCCTCGGGCAGAACATCACTCAGCATACCTCACAGTCACTCAGTATCAGCCCCTCGGGCAACCTCACTGTCACTCATGCCTCCCAATCACTCGTCACTCGCACTCAGTAGGTACCTGCGCTCACTGGGCGTGTGTACAGACTCCAGAGGGGCTCCTTCAGCCCAAGCGCTAATATCAAGCCACCTCGTGGAATATCATATCCTCACAATCATGCCCTCAGCCTCACTCAGTCAGAAACTCTCAAAAGCCCCTCGGGCGTATCAGTAAAACGGGGTACTCGACCCAAAACATCATTTTATATCTCAAAATAGTGTAAGTAAAACTAAGTTTCGAAATCGGTTAAACATAATATGACTGAGTGTAAATCATAAGTCAACACAGTGAGGAAAATAACAGTAAAAAGAAAAGCCCCCAAGGGGTCTAAACAAGTCGACACGAGGCCCCAAACATGATTTATAGCCCAAATATAGCAATAGTTTTAGAACAAAATTTAACATATGATTTAGAGTGAAAATATGCAACTCAATAGTTTTCGCGGAGAGGACCAAGTCCAATCCAAAAATCAATGCACGCCACATACTCGTCATCCGACATGTTCGCCATTCTAAAAATAGTGAGAAATACGAAGTACTGGGCTTCATACCCTCAGGACAAAATTTATAGCCATTACTTACCTCTGCCGGGCCAAAATACTAATCTGTGTTTCTCTTGCCCCTCAAATCGGCTCTCAATTGCTCCGAATCTAACCAAAACCAGGTTAACATCATCAATATACGCTAAAGGAACAAAACCAAATCGAAAGCTATCAATTTTAAGCACAATTCCCAAAATTGGCCAAACCCGAGCCCCGGGCCCACATCTCGGAATTCGATGAAAATCGCGTCACAATAATCCTTATCCCTTCCCGAGTCTATACATATAAAATGTATCAAAATCCGACCACAAATAACTCCCAGATTCCTTAATTACAAGTCTCAATTTTTACCAAGCCCTAAACCCCCAATTCATGCCATTAATCCACAAATTCCAAACCTAATCCGTCACAAAAGAACAAAGAATCGAGTTTATAATCCGGGAAACTTACCTCCACTGAAGACTCTCGAATTCCTCCTTCAAATTGCTCCCAAATTGGCTCAACCTGCATGCAAAAATGAAAGAAATGCCAAAATTTTGCGGAGGCACTTATTTATACCTCCTGCCCAGTTAATCCGCACCTGCGTACTACTCTTCGCACCTGCGGACCCGCACCTGCGCAATTCCACTAAAAGTCCAAACTCCGCACATGCGTCTCCTTTTCCCGCACCTGCGACTCCGCAGGTTTGGTCCCATGTCCGTATCTGCGGTCCCACACTGAGCTGCCCAAATTCCGCATATAGGGATTCCTTTCCCCTTCTGCGAGCCCGCACCTGCGGCTCCCAATCCGCAGGTGCGGCCACACCAGTAAAATAACACCAGCAACAATTTTGCTGCAAAATCCTAAGTCCAAACCTCTGTTAACCATCCGAAATCAATCCCGAGCCCCTCGGGGCCCCAACCAAACATACAAACACATCCCATAACCTCATTTCGTACTTAGTCGAGCCTTCGAAACACCAAAAACAACGCAAAAATACCAAAATCACATCAAATTCAAGCCTAAGAACTTTGAAACTTCTAAATTTCACCAAGGGTGTCGAAACCATCCAAAACACATCCAATTGACCTGAAAATTTGCGCACATATCCAAATGACATTATGAACCTGCTCCAACTTCCGGAATTCCATTCCGACCCCGATAGCCTATTTTCCCTAGCCGAACAGAAATCGCCAAAAACTAACTTTCGCCAATTCAAGCCTAATTCTACTCCGGACATCAAAACTTCATTCCGAGCACATCCTAAGTCCCAAATCACCTAACGAAGCTATCAGATCCATAAAATCTATATTCCGATGTCGTTTACCAATAAGTCAACTCCCATTTGACTTTTCCAACTATTAAACCAATTTAAGAGACTAAGTGTCTCAATTCTCACCACGACCACTCCGAACCCGAACCAACCGACCAAACACAACATAAATAGGCTAAGCAACATACGATAAAGCAGAAACAGGGAAAACGAGGCTAATCTCACGTAACGACTGGCCGGATCGTTACATCCTCCCCCTCTTAAACAAATGTTCGTCCTCAAACGGGTCTAGAAACATACCTGGAGTCTCGAACAAGTGAGGATATCTGATCTGCATATCTCGCTCGGTCTCCCAGGTGGAATACTCCACCAACTGTCCTCTCCACTGAACCTTCACTAAATCTATATCCTTAGACCTCAGCTTTCTGACCTAACGACCCAAAATAGCCACTACCTCTACCTCATATGACATATCACCCTCGAGCTGAACTGTGTTGAAGTCCAAAACATGAGACGGGTCACCAACATACTTCCAGAGCATCGAAACATAGAATACCGGATGAATACTCGATAAGCTGGGAGGCATGGCAAGTCTATAAGCCACCTCCCCAATCTTCTGAAGCACCTCAAATTGCCCAATGAATTGGGGACTCAGCTTTCCCCTCTTCCCGAACCTCATAACACCCTTCATGGGTGACACCTTCAGTAGCACCTTCTCCTCAACCATGAAAGACACGTCTCGGACCTTCCGATCTGCATAATTCTTCTGCCTAGACTACGGTGTGTGAAGCCGCTCCTGAATCAACATCACCTTACCCAACACATCCTGAACCAAGTCTGTGCTCAATAGCCTAGTCTCGCCCGGCTTGAACCAACCAACCGGAGATCTGCACCTCCTACAATATAAAGTCTCATACGGAGCCATCTGGATACTCGACTAATAACTATTATTATATGCAAACTCTGCGAGTGGCAGAAATTGGTCCCATGAACCCCCAAAATCAATGACACAGGAATGCAACATATCCTCCAAAATCTGAATAGTACGCTCTAACTGCTCGTCGGTCTGAGGATGAAACGATGTGCTCAACTCGACCTGAGTACCCAACTCTCTCTGTACGGCTCTCCAGAATTGAGATGTGAACTGAGTACCTCTGTCAGAAATGATAGTAACTGGAACCTCATGCAATCGGACAATCTCCCTGATATAAATCCCAGCTAACTACTCCAAAGAATAAGTAGTACCAACAGGAATGAAGTGCGCGAACTTGGTCAGTTGATGCACAATAACCCATATAGCATCAAACCTCCTCGAAGTCCGTGGAAGCCCAACTACAAAATCCATGGTGATTCGCTCCCACTTCCACTCCGGAATATCTAATCTCTGAAGCAGTCCACCCGGTCTCTGGTGCTCATACTTGACCTGCTGACAGTTGAGACACCGAGCCACGAACTCAACAATATCCTTCTTCACCCGCTTCCGCCAATAATTCTGTCTCAGATCCTGATAAATCTTTGCGGCACCTGGATGGATGGAATGCCGTGAACTATGGGCCTCAGCTAGAATCAAATCTCGAAGTCCGCCCATATTGGGCATGAAAATCCGGCCCTGCATCATCATGACCCCATCATCACCAATAAACACATCCCTGTCATCTCCGCTATGGACCCTGTCCTGAAGAACGAGCAAGTGTGGATCATCATAATGGCGTGCTCTAATCTGATCATAAAGAGAAGACCTGGAGGTTACACAAGCCAATACTCGCGGGGGCTCTGATAGATCCAATCTCACCAACTGACCCGCTAAAGCCTGAACATCAAGTGCTAATGGCCGCTCTGCTACTAGAAAGTAGGCTAGACTCCCCAAACTCTCTGCTCTGTGACTCAGGGCATCGGCCACTGGCCTTCCCCGGATGATATAAAATAATGAAGTAATAATCCTTGAGAAGCTCCAACCACCTCCTCTGACGAAAACTCAGATCCTTCTGCTTAAGCAGATGCTGCAAACTACAGTGATCCCTGAAAATCTCACAATACGCTCCATATAAATAATGATACCAAATCTTCAAGGCGTGGACAATAGATGTTAGCTCAAGACCGTGCACTAGATAATTCTTCTCGTGCACCTTGAACTGTCTGGACGCATAGGCAATCACCCTACTATCTTGCATCAAAACCGCTCCAAGGCCAACTCTCGAGGCATCACAGTAAACTGTATAAGAACCTGAACCTGTAGGCAAAACCAACACCGGAGCTGTAGTCAAAGCTGACTTGAGCTTATGAAAACTCTCCCCACCTGAACTGAGCACCATTCTGGGTCAGTCTGGTCATAGGTGCTGCAATAGATGAAAATCCCTCTACGAAACGACGATAGTACCTTGCCAAACCAAGAAAGCTACAAATCTTGGTAGCTGATGACGGTCTAGGCCAGTTCTGCACCGCCTCTATCTTCTTCGGATCAACCTGAATACCCTCACTGGACACCATGTGCCCCAAGAACGCTACTGAATCAAGCCAGAACTCACACTTCAAAAATTTTGCATACAATCTCTTCTCCCTCAAGGTCTGAAGCACAATTCTCAAATGCTACTCATGATCCTCCCGGGATCGGGAATACACCAAGATATCGTCAATAAACACGATGAAGAAAGAATCCAGATAAGGCCGGAATACACTGTGCATCAAGTGCATAAAGGCTTCTGGGGCATTGGTCAGCCCGCAAGACATAACCAGAAACTCATAATGACCATATCTAGTCCTGAAAGCAGTCTTCGGAATGTCTGGCCCCCGAATCTTCAACTTATGATAGCCGGAATGCAAGTCAATTTGGTAAACACTCTGGCACCCTGGCACCCTGCAACTGGTCAAAAACATCATCAATACGAGGCAAGGGATACCGGTTCTTCACCATAACCCTGTTCAGCTGCCGGTAATCAATACACATATGCATAGAACCATCCTTCTTCTTCACAAACAACACTGGTGCACCCCAAGGTGACACACTAGGCCGAATGAACCCCTTATCTAGAAGTTCCTGAAGCTGCTCCTTTAACTACTTTAGCTCCGCTGGTGCCATACGATAAGGTGGAATAGAAATAGGCTGAGTGCCTGGCACCAGGTAAATACCAAAATCAATGTCCCTGTCAGGTGGCATGCCTAGCAGGTCTGCAGGAAACACGTCCGGAAAGTCACCGACCACCGGAACCGAATCAATAGCGGGACTCTCACCACTGACATCCCTCACAAAAGCCAGATACGATAAACACCCCTTTTCAACCATACGCTGAGTCTTCAGGTAGGAAATGACCCTGTTAGGTACATACTCAGAAGAATCTCTCCACTCAACCCTCGGACATCCTGGCATAACTAAGGTCACAGTCTTAGCGTGACAATCAAGAACAACATGACACAGAGATAACCAATCCATGCCCACTATCACATCAAAATCGACCATGCTGAGTAACAGTAGGTCCACTCGGGTCTCCAGACCCCCAATAGATATCACACATGATCGATACACACGGTCAACACAATAGTATCGCCCACCGGAGTCGACACATGAACAGACATAACTAAAGAATCATGGGGCATATCCAGGAAGTGGCAAAATATGACGAGACATAAGAATATGTAGAACCAGGGTCAAATAAAGCCAAAGCATCTCGGTGATAGACTGAGACAATACCTGCAATCACTGCATCGGAGGCCATAACATCTGGCCTGGCTGGAAACGTATACATACGGGCCTGACCTCCACCTGCTCGACCTCCCTCTCTAGGGCGGCCTCTAGCTGGTTAACTACCACCCCTGACTGTCTGGGTGGGTGGTGAAATAACTGGAGCTGAAGTCGAGGGCTGGCCCCTCTGTTGAGAAGAACCACCAGAACGATGTGGACACTGCCCAAACTCTCCCCACTCAAAACAACTCCCTAGAGCTGGTGATGGGGACTGATAGAAACCCCTGGCACCAGAATGGCCACTAGAAGAATCATGCATAGAGGAACTCTGAACTGTGGTGCTCGAGCTGCACTCTGGGCTGGGAGGGCACCGAATGAAGAATGGCCTGGCTGAGAACTGCGGGGACCATGCCCCGAAGATGCACCACTATAGGCTGGGCGGACTGACTGAGGAAGCCTGAATGAACGGCCTTTACCATGCTGAAACTGCCCCTCGAAGTAGCACCACTAGAACCACCCGATCCACGAGGCCTCTTGGCCTTTCTCTCATACCGCTCTTGGTGGCGAACCGACTCAATATCTCGAGCAATATCAACAATCTGCTCGAAGGTAGCATCTGATACTCTCTCCCGGGTCATAAAAAGGTGGAGCTGATAAGTGAGTCCATCCACAAACCTCCTAATCCTCTCCCTATCAGTAGGGACCAACTCGGTGGCATGACGAGCCAAACCGCATCTCATATTGCATCACTGATAGCTCCTCCTGACGCAGCTGCTCAAAATGTCTGCGCTGCTCCTCCCTGTGAGACTAGGGTACATACTTCTCCAAGAAGATAGTGGAGAACTGCTGCCAGGTGAGGGGTGCTGAACCAATAGGCCTACGCTTCTCAAAAGACTCCCACCAAGTGAAAGCAGCACAAGAAAATTGTAAAGTAGCAAACGATACCCCACTGGTCTCCAAAATCCCGGCAGTACGCAACACCCTCTGACACTTATCCAGTAAACCCTGGGCATCCTCACCCTCAGCACCACTGAATGTTTGGGGCTGAATTCCACTAAATCTCTCAAGTATGCGCTGCTCGTCCTCTAGCATAGCTGGAACCACGAAGTCCCGAACTGGAGCAAACGGCTGGGCTGGTACCGCCCCCCGGTTTCTGATGGCCCTGAGTAACCTGCTCAAGTGTCCGGGCAATTGGAGTCTGACTGCCTCCCCCGGCCTGAGAAGTAGCGGCAACTGCCTGAGCAAGGGTGGTGCACACAGTCAAGATCTGAGCCAAGGTCTCATCAAGACCCGGAATAACAATAGGCACCACCGGTGCCTGAGCCTGTCCTGCTGGACTATCTGCGACGGGAATCTGATCCTGAATAGTAAGGGGATCAACTGGTACTGCCCTGGTTGCTGCGCAGGATGGTCCCTACCTCTACCACGACCTCGATCGCGGTCTCAACCTCTCACTGGTCTAGCTGGTGGCTGATCACCCTGATCGGTAGCGTGAGTCCTCACGATCTGTGAGAGAATGAAACAACAGAAGTTTAGATTTCCAGAGTTAACAAAATGGAACGACAAAATTCAAGAAAAATGAGATTGTTCCTAAGGGTTCGCAACCTCTCAAAGATAAGTACAGACGTCTCTATACCGATCCGCAAGACTCTACTAAACCTGCTCATGACCGTTGAGTCCTATGTAACCTAGGCTCTGATACCAACTTGTCACGACCCCAAATCTTAACTGGCTGTGATAGCGCCTATCGTGGAACTAGGCTAGCCAAAAATCACATATTTACAGTTCTTTCCAAAATTTCCAACATGTTTCCCACATTTCATGAACATATATAAAATTACCGAATCTATTAAGAAAAACAAACATTTAAACATACCAAATACCATCCCCGAGATCCGGAGTCAACATGTCATGAGCATCTAAGGAATATACCAAAAAGTCTACTATTATAATACAAAACCTTGGAACGAAAAACTAGGTGCAAAATAAAAAAGGGAAAACAGAGATTTTGCGGACGTTAAACAACTACCTCTATGTCCCGACTCCGGCTCCGCACGGAAATAGATGACTAGTGCTCGGTATCAGCACCTGTATCTGCACACAGGAGTGCAGGGAGTAATGTGAGTACGCCAACTCAGTAGTAATGGAAATAAATCAAGTCTAAGCAGTAAGAAACACATAAAATCAAATCATCAGTTCACAATAAGCATAGCCTTTCTTTCCAACAGTATATACATATTATGAAATCAACATGCCTTAAAAGCCAACTTCAGTAAAATCCTTTGAAAAATGTGTTTTCTAACAATTTTAGAAATAAAAATACCCAAAGGATTTAGTGTAAAATGAAATAAATCATAAGTATCCCCTCGGGCCAAAACATGAATCATAAATCGCCCCTCGGGCAGAACATCACTCAACATACCTCACAATCACTTAGTATCAGCCCCTCGGACAACCTCACTGTCACTCATGCCTCCCAATCACTCGTCACTCGGCACTCCGCACTCGCACTCAGTAGGTACCTGCACTCACTGGGGGTGTGTACATGCTCCGGAGGGGCTCCTTCAGCCCAAGCGCTAATATCAAGTCACCTCGTGGCATATCATATCCTCATAATCAGGCCCTCGGCCTCACTCAGTCAGAAACTCTCAAAAGCCCCTCGGGCGTATCAGTAAAACGGGGTACTCGACCCAAAACATCACTTTATATCTCAAAATAGTGTAAGTATAGCTGAGTTTCGAAATCGGTTAAACATAACATGACTGAGTGTTAATCATAAGTCAACATAGTGAGGAAAATAGCAGTAAAAAGAAAAGCCCCCAAGGGGTCTAAACAAGTCGGCACGAGGCCCAAAACATGGCTTATAGGCCAAATATAGCAATAGTTTTAGAACACAATTTAACATATGATTTAGAGTAAAAATACACAACTTAATATTTGCCGCGGAGAGGACAAAGTTCAATCCAGAAATCAGAGCACGCCACATACTCGTCATCCGACATGTTCGCCATTCTAAAAACAGTGAGAAATACGAAGTCTGGGGTTTCATACCCTCAGGACAAGATTTATAGCCATTACTTACCTCCACCGGGCCAAAATACTAATCCGCGATGATCTTGCCCCTCAAATCGGCTCCCGACTGCTCCGAATCTAACATAAACCAGGTTAACATCATCAATATATGCTAAAAGAACAAAACCCAATCGAAAGCTATCAATTTTAAGCATAATTCTCAAAATTGGCCAAACCCGAGCCCCGGGCCCACGTCTCGGAATTCGATTAAAATTGCGTCATAAGAATCCTTATCCCTTCCCGAGTCTATACATATAAAATGTATAAAAATTCAACCACAAACAACTCCCAAATTCCTTAATTACAAATCTCAAGTTTTCCCAATCCCTAAACCCCCAATTCATGCCATTAATCCACAAATTCCAAGCCTAACCCGTCACAAAATAACATAGAATCGAGTTTATAATCCGGGAAACTTACCTCCACTGAAGACTCTCAAATTCCTCGTTCAAATTGCTCCCAAATTGGCTCAACCCGCATGCAAAAATGAAAGAAATGCCAAAATTTCGCGGAGGCACCTATTTATACCTCCTGCCCAGTTAACCCGCACCTGCGGACCAATCTTCTCACCTGCGGTCCCAGGTGCGCACCTGCACAATTCCACTAAAAGTCCAAACTCCGCACATGCGACTCTTTTTCCCGCACCTGCGACTCTGCAAGTGCGGTCCCATACTGAGTTGCCCAAATTCCGCATCTACGGATTCCTTTTCGCTTCTGCGAGCTCGCTCCTACGGCTCTCCATCCGCAGGTGCGGCCACACCAGTAAAATAATACCAGCAGCAATTTTGCTGCAAATTCCTAAGTCCAAACCTCCGTTAACCATCTGGAATCAATCCTGAGCCCCTCGGGGCCCCAACCAAACATACCAACACATACCATAACCTCATTCGAACTTAGTCGAGCCTTTGAAACAGCAAAAACAACGCAAAAACATCAAATTCAAGCCTAAGAACTTTGAAAATTCTAAATTTCACCAAGGATGCCGAAACCATCCAAAACACATCCGATTGACCTAAAAATTTGCGCACATATTTAAAATGACATTACGAATCTGCTCCAACTTTCGGAATTCCATTCCGACCCCTATAGCCTATTTTCCCCTGCCGACCAGAAATCACCAAAAACTAACTTTCGCCAATTCAAGCCTAATTCTACCCCGGACATCAAAACTTCATTCCGAGCACACTCCTAAGTCCCAAATCACCTAATGAAGCTATCCGAGCCATAAAATCTACATTTCGAGGTCGTTTACGAATAAGTCAACTCCCAGTTTACTTTTCCAACTATTAAGCCAATTTAAGAGACTAAGTGTCTCAGTTCTCACCACGACCACTCTGAACCCGAACCAAGCGACCCAACACAAGATAAATAGGCTAAGAAACATACGATAAAGCAGAAATGGGGAAAACATGGCTAATCTGACGTAACGACCGACCGGGTCGTTACAGACACTTGAGAGTCATCGGCGCCGAGGTCGTGAAGTCGCCGTGACACTGTCTCTATCGCAATCGAGCACTCACAGTCGCAGTCGCAACCGATCTGTTCTTCACTTATTTCTTGATACTTGAGAGAAACGTAATTCTAATTCCTATCCTTAGAAACAAGGGAAAGAGACTAACAAAATAATGGACTTGGGCTTAGTCTTATTGGGCTAGAAATAAACTTAAAATTTTGGGCTGGGCTAGGGTAGTGTAGGGCTAGGATAAGAATTAGGATGCACATGAAATACTTTAAAATTTTGGTATTTCGGTATGTATTTCGGTATACCGAAATATCAAATCTTAATATTAGGGATCATACTGTTATACCAAAATACCAAAAATTTAATATCGAAAAAATCAGAACCGAAATACCGAAATTAATTCGGCTCGGTTCGAAATTCGATTTTCGGATTTTATGCCCACCCCTACACAATTCTCTGTATAGGCGACCAAACACTGTCTCCGTGACTGCTAACTTCGCCTCCTTCCTAACTTCTTATATCTTTTTCTATTCCTTCTCCTCTCCTCCTCGTTTGTGCTCTCCACTAACCTCCAGTGCGCCACTTTCTTTTCTTCCACCTTTCCCTGGACCTCTGCCTTCCACCACCAGTCGCCCCTATGACCGCTCGAGTTACCCTTCGAGACCCCTAACACCACTCTCGCAACCTCCTTATATAACTAATCGTCATTTTCCACATACCGCTTGCGTCCCCACTACTCCTCCAGGCCCCCATAGCCAACAACCTTCCCTTCAACGACCCAGAACCACGTTCTTCTTCCTCTTTATCATGATGTCGATGTCCATCGCCTAGAGTCTATGTTGAGTCGCGAACGTCTCACTCGGGATAACCTTGCAATCCTTGCACAACCCTCTATCATACTTCCTTAGGAGGAGATAATAAATTTGAGTCTTAGCCACCATACTTCAGAAAGTAACTAAATGCTCATCCCTCTTCGGAAAACTAGAGTTCACAATCACCAACTCAAAAGCCTTAGCGAAGTTCAAACTCAATTTTAAATAATAGAAAAGCATATTTGGGGTTGGGACCTGAATTTAGGACTTGAACTTAGTGAAATGCCTAACCAATTAATCAAGTAGTGCAGATAAGCAAAGTGTTGTCATTTTATATTTTCTATCCTCATTTCTTGTTTTTGCATACTATTCATATGTATATTCAATAAAACTTTCAGACGAAGCGCGTGGTATTGATTTTCTTAAAAAAAAATATAAATATTATGTATTAAATTCATAATTATAAAATTTAAGAAAACTTGAGTTTAAATATTGAATCTGTGCATGAGTATGTGAAGGAAAAAATACTTTATAATAAATCACTGAATGCTCTGTACAATTATTAACAAATCTCCACACTTTTTCACAACCCATGATTGGTAATTATCTCATGCGAACATGGGAGGAAAAGCCAAAGGAAACGTATTTGACGCTATACCAAAAAAACAAAGTACTAGCTCGCGTCATTTTGTGGTGGAGATTACTTGTTCTAATAGCAATTTGAAATAAAATTTTCTATTATAAATTCTTTGAAAGATCTCTACAATTCTTTATTTTCTCCTTCACACATAAATAAGTTAACAATATCACTATTGTGATATTTATAATAGTAAGAGACCTATTTTAACTAAAAATAGAAAAATATAATCCTATATTAAATCCTAATTACACATGAACTAAATAAACTTGCAAATATCAAATCCCCTAAATAATAACATCTATATTTTAAAATGTTATTATATATTCCTAGTGACGTTATTGGTAAATCAGGCGTAGGACAACCTTTTTCTAAATGTAATCAAATCAGATTCTTTAATATTTACCTTAGAGATTCCACATTATAAAACAAAACTCAAACGAATAGATTTAATATTGTATCTTCAGCCCCAGAGTTCTCTCCCATTAATTCCTCTTCTTTCTTTCTACCTTTGACTACTTTTAAGTGTATGAACATCATCTCTTTCTTTTGCCCTACTACCAATCTTTGAAGAAACAAGAAATGAAGACTCAAGTCTCGTTGGTGTGTTTAAAATAAATTAATGATCTTTTCTTTTATAGGCAAAAAAGTCTTGGCCTCTTAGTTGTAAAAGAAAAGATACAACTTGTACAAATAATATCCACCACAAAATGCAATATTTTTTGGGTCCTAAAGAATATTGCCTACAAGTATACTTTGCAAATAAGCTTATGCTCATGTGACATGGACTCCACTAACCAAAATATTGGCCATAATTACAATTTGCCTTTCGTCGTACTAATAAATAGTTAAAGATGCACACAAGCTGGCCTGGATGTCACGAGTCATAAATAGAATAATTTTTAACTATGCACTCATGCCAATTTGATATTAATAGTAGGGGTGGGCATAGTTTGGGCAAATTTGCAATCCGAAGCAAAATCAGAAATTTTTAAATTTTTGGACTATGGATTGGAGTTCGGATTTTATTTTTAAAAATTTTGGATTTTGGATTTGGGGCTTCGAAATTTTGTATATCCGAAAATCTGAAATGTTTGTATCTTATATTTAGCCATACCAGTTAGACATTAGCCCATTACGCCATTATTCATATACATACCTAATAATAATAAGTCTAAATCTCCTAAAGTATCATGCCCATTAAGCATTAGCCCATATATTCAATACAAATTATTAAGTCCAATATGAGATTCTCTACTAAATCATACATAATATAGGGAAAAGGTCCAAAATTTCCACTCTACTATTGTATATTGTTTACTTCTACCACCAGTTATGCTTTTCGTCCAAATATATCCCTACCGTTAACAAAGTTTGCATAATTGCCCCTAACCCTAACGGATCTACACCGTGGAAGCTGACCTCCTCAATTTTCTCCATGTCAGCTGCCAAGTCAGAGTGATGTTATTATTTAAAAATATATTTTATTTATTATACTTTTTTACTAATCAGCAAATTAAAAAAATCCCTAAAAAGGTTGCTTCTTCTTCTTCCTCAATGCTTCTTCATCTTTGCTTCAAATATTTCGATCCAAATAAATTTTTTAACCAAACAAGCTCAGATCGTCCATAATTTCTCCACATGAATATTCCAAACAAATTCCAAAACACTTAGCTCTAACTTCAGCAAATCATAATACCCATCTTATATTTTCGAGCTCTCTTACAGAGGTCCCACACATTGCCAGTTTTGGACTCCATATAACTGTTATCCAATTAGTTTAAAATTAATACACTAAACTATTAAAATTGAACTTCCCCACCACTACTTTCCAGATCTAAATCTCAAATCTCTTTCCAAAGAAAATTCGGAATCTTCTTCTATGGCGGTTTGAACTTGTAACGAGCCGGTCGGTCGTTTTGAGAATTTACGCCTCAATCCCCTAATAACCACTTCTCCCAAGTCTATTTATGTTATTGGAAATTGTCGGAGCGTTGAGTGATGAAATCCGAAGCGATTTTGGACATATAGTCCATAAATGTGGTATTTAGCTTTAGAAATCGGGTCGTAGCTAGAGGTGTGTAAAGAAGGATCCGGAATGGAATTCCGTCGACTTCGTTAGCTCCGTTTGGTGATTTCGAGATTAGGAGCGTGTTCGGAATGTGCTTTCGAGGTCTATTGTGGATTTAGGCTTGAATTTGCAAAAGTTTCGGCGATTTCAGCCGATAGGTGAAATTTTGATACCGGACTCGGAATGGAATTCCGAAAGTGAAATCAAGTCTGTAATGTCATTTATGACGTGTGCAAAATTTGAGGTCATTCGGATGAGTTTAGATGCGTTTCGGCATCGGATGTGAATTCTAGAAAATTCATAAGTTCGTAGGCTTGAATCTATGCATATTTGATGATTTTGATGTTACGAGATGTGTTTTTAAGGCTGGAACAAGTTTGAATGAAGTATTAGGGTTGGTTGGTAGTTTTGGTTGAGGTCCCGGGGGCTCGGGTGTGTTTCGGGTGTTCAAACGGAAATTTTTGGCCTTTAAGTCTTTGCTGGTTTTTCTACAGCTGTGTTTTGCTCCCTGCAATCGCAAGGGTTCACCCGCGATCGCGTAAGGTAAAAGTGAGAGGTCTTGCGGTTGTTCTCTACGATCGTAATAAAGGTCTGTGATCGCAGTGTGTTGGAGTCTTGGTCAACGCGATTGCATGACCAGGATCGCGTTCGCATAGAGTATTCTTGGTTTAGGGGAGTTTCAATAATTGTTTTACGCGGTCGCGTGGCCTCAATCGCGATCGCGTAGCTCCGGGTCCTCAAGGTTCGCGATCGCGTACTGCTTTCTGCGATCGTATAGCATGATTCCAGGCACGTGTTTCTTTACTCTCTACGATCGCGACTCCTTGTCTGCGATCGCATATAACAAATGCCTAGGCAGTCTTTTAAAGACCCAAATTCGAGGGTTTATGTTATTTTCACCATTTTCGAATTTGAGAGCTCGGGATAGGCGATTTTTGGATGCTTTTGCACCTGGATAACTTGGGTAAGTGATTTCTATCCATTATAGATCAATTTCCATGATTCCAATCTTAAATCCAACCTTTAATTTCGAAAATTTTGGGTAGAAAATGGGAAAAATGGGATGAACTTCATTGACCGAATTATTGAGTTTTGATTGGGTGTTTGACCTCCTATTTGGGAGATTCTTATATGGTTAAACTCTTGAGTGAATGGGTGTCCGGAAAATATAAATTTCACCCGATTCCGAGACGTGGGCTCGGGGAACTTTTTGGGAGAATTTCCTAATTTCACGTATTAGCTTAGAAATAATTAGCTATTTGTTTTCTTGAAATGATATTTACACTATGCAATCGAATTGACTTGATTTGGGACACCCGAAGTTGGATACTCGTGGCAAGAGCGTGGTATTGAGTTGATTAGCGCAGTCAAGGTAAGTGGCTTGCCTAATTCTGTGTTGGGGACTTCCCCTTAGGCATCTTTATACTGAATTTATTACATGGACGCCGTGTACGTGAGGTGACGAGTGTGTACACAGGTCATTGTTGCTAAAATCCCATTTTTACTTCCATGAAATCACTCATTTTCATTCCTATATTACTGTTTCCTGTCTTAACTGAGTAGTTATCTTAAGAGTAAGCATGCCTACCTGTCCTTACTTGATTTCCTCTTATTTGCTCCTAGTTGCACCATGCTTAGGTAGCTTTACTCTATTCTTGCCTGTTGTTTTTCCTGGACTATTTAATTAAGCCGTATCCGACATACTTATGCTTTGCATATTTAAATTGGGACTACGGATCAAGATCCGGGAGCTTTCCCCCTGTACTGCATTTCATATTTAGATTGGGACTACGGACCGAGATCCGGGAGCTTTCCCCCTGTACTAAAATGCATATTTAAATTGGGACTACGGACGGAGATCCGAGAGCTTTCCCCCTTTACTGCATAGCATATTTAAATTGGGACTACGGACTGAGATCCGAGAGCTTTCTTCTTGTACTGCATTACACATTTACTGTTGAGATATATGATGTGCTGAGCCGAGGGCTCTCTTTCTGTTATTAATTCTTCCAGTTTTCATTAATCCTGTTTATCATTTGACCACGCTCAACTATGTCTTCTATAAAGACTAAACGGGTGTTGCAAATATAAATCTGGGGTATTAAGCCCAAAGTCGATCCCACGGAGAATTAAACGTATCAATTGATTTTATGAAATACTAAACTGGTGTTTAATCAAGTTTCTCAAGACTTTTGAATATCAAGTTGTGTTGTTTAACTAATTCTACTCACAAAATAATCAACTAGTAATTAATCTAACAATTTAATGTAAACAATAATATTAAAGGTCTAAGGTAATGGTTTCCCCCGTTGGTGAATTCTTTCTCGGATACTTCTTATAGCTTAATTAATCGTCTCAATCAATCATGAACTCTCAATCTACCATAAATCTCTCTCGAGTAATTATGATAATTTACTAGACGCACTCTCTCAAGTTACGCTAGCTAGATTTCATTACAGTTCACTTTAGATTGCACCCGAGGTATCGTTATCTCTAATCCAACCTCTAAACCCTCGGTTATGACTTTCGTCTATACTCTGGGAGTGGTGTTGTTCAAACAATTACCTAAATATGCACTCTCTCTCAAGTAGATACATACTAAATAGGCACAGCTAATTGATGGCCATTCAATTAACTACAATAAGAACGTAGTTGAACAAATAGAGAATAATCAATCAAAATATATTAATATCAAAAGAAATTCATCCCCAACGGGTTCTACCAAAACCCTAGATTAAAAACTTAGCTACTCATGTTTAAACGAAACAAAACTACAATAAATTGCATACTTGAAATATAAAATAAGAAATACTAGATTGTAGAAATTGTGTTCTTGCACTTCAATGGAATTTTCTTCTTGTCTACTGTTAATCCACAAAAATTCCTCCTCTAATTGTGTTTTAGGAGTCTATTTATAGGTTTAGGGTGAACCCTAACCGTGTAGGAGACTTCTATTTCAACCGGGAAACATTTAACTCGTCAAACTCGGAATTGGGCGAAACTGGGGACCCCTGGCGTTTGGACTCTAACACCCCCCTAACACTAGGGGGGATGGAGTTATGGCCCTAACGCCCCCCTAACGCCAGGGGGGGCCAGGCCTTATGGGGTAAATGCCCCCCTAATGCCATGGGGGCCAGGATTTATGGGGCAAACACCTGANAATGCTCATAAAATGTAAGGTATATCACATGTTAAACTATGCAATTTAGTCTCGCATCATCATTGCTTATCCATATTTCACTGTTTTGAATTTTATATTGACTTGTTTTAAAAGCTCAGTAGGGCCTCAACCTGACCTCGTCACTACTTGACTGGGGTTAGGCTTGGCACTTACGGAGTACCGAACGTGGAGTACTCACGCCCTTTCCTGCGCATGTTTTCCCGATGTGCAGATCTAGGCACCAGCACCCAGTATCGTGGCTAAGAGTCATTCTAGCAGCTGCTAGGAGAGCGCGAGGTAATTCTGCCGCGTCCGCAGAATCCCAGGAGTCCCCTTCTACTCTAGTATAGTCATAGAGGACTTATGTATTTTCCACTATTTCATTGTATAGAGCTACATTAGTACAGAGCTTGTGACTTCCGGGTTTTGGGAAGTGGAAGTGTACATGCTGAGCAGCTATGTTATATCTACTTGAGTTCTTTTCTGTCTTTATTTTATTGATTCTATTATTTTCCGCAAGTTTTAGGCTTACCTAGTCATAGAGACTAGGTGTCGTCACCATACCTTTCGGAGGGCAAAACGGGTCATGACAAGTTGGTATCAGAGCGTCTAGGTTCATATGAGTCACAAGTCATAAGCCGGTTTATTAGAGTCTCACGGATCGGTGCGGAAACGTCCGTATCTATCTTCGAGAGGCTATGAAACTGTTAAGAACAATCAATTCTTTGGAATTCCTTATCGTGCTAGTTACTGTCATCAAATTCTTAAACTATATTCTATTATTTCTTGCAGATGGGTCGTACCCGTACCGGACGTACTGGTGACCAGGCACCCGAGCCCCCAGTTAGAGCAACCAGAGGCAGGGGCCGGGGCAGAGGACGAGCACGTGGTGCAACCCAGGCACCGGCTAGAGCAGAGGTAGATGAGCCCCCCTTAGCTACAGTTGGAGGGGCACAGGAGGTCCCTATTGTTACTCCAGACCTCCAGGAGACATTGGCTCAGTTCTTGAGTTCCTTCAGTACTCTGTCTTAGGCGGGACTACTCCCGATAGCTCCAGCTACATTCCAGGCCGGGGGAGGGACACAGACTCTCGTAGCCCGTACTCTTGAGCAGAGGGTTCATATTGGGCAGGTTCCATAGTATATTCATATGCCCCCAGCAGCTCCAGCTCAGCATGAGACTAGGATAATTGTTCCTGAGGCAGAGCAGCTCAGACTTGAGAGGTACAAGAAGTACCACCCACCTGAGTTCAGCGGACTAGCTTCGGATGACGCCCTGGGTTTACTCGAGGGGTTTCATCACATTCTTCGCACTATGGGTATTGTGGAGACGAGTGGGGTTTCTTTCAATGCTTTCCAGCTGAGGGGAGCAGCTTATCAGTGGTTGCATGCTTTTGAGCTTAGTAGCCCGGACGAGGCAGCTTCACTTACTTGGGCTCATTTCTCTGAGATGTTCTTACTTGAGTTTGTCCCTCAGAGCTTCAGGGATGCTTGGCATGCAGATTTTGAGCATCTACGCAGGGTACCATGACCGTGTCAGAGTATTCAGTCCGTTACAACGATTTGGCTCGCTATGCACCAGCTTTGGTTGTCACTGTAGAGAGAGGGTTCGACGCTTTATTGAGGGACTCCACCCCAGTATTCGGACCAGCATGGACAGACAGCTGGAGACCGATATTACTTACCAGCAGGCCCCGAGTATTGCCCGGAGGATTGAGACTATGCTAGCACGGGACAGGGAGGAGAGAGAGGCCAAGAGGTCTCGAGAGACTGGTCATTTTTCAGGAGCCCGTGCACCAGAAGCACACTATGGTAGGGGTTTTGTGAGTCGCCCCGTTCATTCAGCTCTCCCAGTAGCCAATGGTATTCCAGCTCCTCCTAGACCTCAGGAGCCTTATTATGCACCACCAGTATCTCAGGCGCCTCCTGCTCGAGGTGCTATCACTGGCCAGTCCAGCAGGCCAGATCAGAGTCAGCAGCAGCCGCCACGCCCTTCGAGGGTTTTCTTTGAGTGTGGTGACCCTCATTATATAATCAATGATTGCCCTAGAGCGAGGAGCGGTGCACCACCTCCGACTTATCAGGCTCCACGTCTTCCACCAGGTCCTCCAGCTATTCTTCCAGCCCCAGCTGCTACCCCACCACCTCAGGCAGCTCGAGGTGGAGGTCGGGGAGGTCGAGGTCGCCCTAGAGGGGGAGGCCAGGCCAGGTACTATGCTCTTCCGGCCCGCTCTGAGGCCATTGCTTCAGATTCAGTCATTACAGGTATTGTTCCTGCTTGTCATAGGGATGCATCGGTATTGTTTGACCCAGGCTCTACATATTCGTATGTGTCTTCTTATTTTTCTTCACATATGGGGATATCTCAGGATTCTTTGAGTTTCCCCGTCTATGTTTCTACTCCGGTGGGAGATTCTCTTATTGTGGACCGTGTATATCGGTAATGTTTGATTTCTATCAGTGGTTTCAAGACCAGAGTTGATTTATTATTACTCAGTATGGTGGATTTCGATGTTATATTGGCATGGACTGGTTGTCTCCCTACTATGCTATTCTTGTTTGTCACGCCAAGACCGTGACGCTGGCTATGCCAGGATTACCGAGGTTAGAGTGGAGAGGTTCCTTAGAGTATACTCCCCACCGAGTCATTTCTTTTCTTAAGGCTCAACGGATGGTCGAAAAGGGGTGTGATGCATATTTGGCTTATATGAGAGATGTTAGTGCTGAGACCCCTACAGGTTAGTCAGTTCCAGTTGTCAGGGACTATCCTGATGTGTTTCCAGCTGATCTTCCGGGTATGCCGCCCGATAAAGACATTGATTTCGGCATTGACTTATTGTCGGGCACTCAGCCCATTTCCATTCCTCCCTATCGCATGGCTCTTCCTGAGTTGAAGGAGTTAAAGGAGCAGTCGCAGGAGTTTCTTGAGAAGGGGTTCATCAGGAACAGTGTATCACCTTGGGGTGCTTCGAATTTGTTTGTGAAAAAAAAGGATGGCTCGATGCGTATGTGTATTGACTACCGGCAGCTGAATAAGGTGACAGTGAAGAACAGGTACCCATTGCCTTGCATTGATGATTTATTTGACCAGTTACAGGGTGCTGGGGTGTTCTCCAAGATTGATCTGCGTTCGGGTTATCATCAGTTGAAGATTCGGGAATCGGATATCCCGAAGACTGCTTTTAGGACCAGATATGGCCACTATGAGTTCCTTGTTATGTCATTTGGGCTGACCAATGCCCCAGTAGCCTTCATGCACCTGATGTACAACATATTTTGTCCTTATCTTGATACTTTTGTCATTGTGTTCATTGATGACATTTTGGTATATTCTCGATTCCGGGAGGACCATGAGCAGCACTTGAGGACCGTGCTTCAGACATTGAGGGAAAAGAAGTTGTATGCCAAGTTTTCTAAGTGTGAATTTTGGCTTGATTATGTGGCATTCCTAGGCCATGTGGTGTCTTTGTATGGGATCAAGGTAGATCCAAAGAAGGTGGAGGCAGTATAGAGTTGGCCCAGACCGTCCTCAGCTACTGAGATCTGTAGTTTCCTCGCTTTGGCTGGGTATTATCGCCGTTTTGTGAAGGGATTTTCATCCATTTCAGCACCTAT
The DNA here is from genome assembly GCA_005239525.1 of Nicotiana knightiana. Lineage (NCBI taxonomy): Eukaryota > Viridiplantae > Streptophyta > Magnoliopsida > Solanales > Solanaceae > Nicotiana > Nicotiana knightiana. Next base: position 28,500 of record ML371307.1, on the reverse strand, counting down.
GACCAGACTGACCCAGAAGGGTGCATCTTTTATATAGACTGAGGGGTGTGAGGAGAGCTTTCAGAAGCTCAAGACAGCCATGACTACAGCTCATGTGATGGTATTGCCTATCGGTTCCGGGTTCTATACAGTCTATTGTGATGCTTCGAGGATTGGCCAGGGAGCGGTGTTGATGCATGACGGTAGGGTGATTGCCTACGCATCCAGGCAGTTGAAGGTGCATGAGAAAAACTACCCTGTTCATGATCTCGAGTTGGCAGCGATTGTTCACACCCTGAAGATCTGGCATCATTATTTATATGGTGTTCCCTGTGAGATATTCACGGATCACCGGAGTTTTCAGCACATATTCAGGTAGAAGGATCTAAATTTGCGCCAGCATAGGTAGTTGGAGTTGCTAAAGGACTATGACATCACTATATTATACCACCCGGGGAAGGCCAATGTGGTGGTCGATGCCTTGAGTCGTCGGTCGGAGATTTTAGGGAGTTTGGCATACCTTCGTGCAGCTGAGAGGCCTCTAGCCTTAGATGTTCNCGGGTATTAGCTTGTGTGGTTGCTCGATCTTCCCTTTATGACCGTATCAGAGAGCGCCAGTATGATGATCCCCACCTTTTGGTTCTTCAGGATAGAGTCCGGCGGGGTGATGTCAGGGATGTGACTATAGGAGATGATGGTGTGATGAGGATGCAGGGTCAGATCTGTGTGCCCAACGTGGATGGGCTTCGGGAGTTGATTCTTGAGGAGGCCCATAGTTCGCGGTATTCCATCCATCCGGGTACAGCGAAGATGTACCAGGATCTGAGACAACACTATTGGTGGCGAAGGATGAAGAAGGATATAGTGGAGTTTGTATCCAAGTGTCTCAATTGTCAGCAAGTCAAATGTAAGCATCAGAGACCGGGAGGGTTACTTCAGCAGATTGAGCTTCCAGAGTGGAAGTGGGAGCAGATCACCATGGACTTTGTGGTTGGACTTCCTCGGACTTTGAGGAAGCATGATGCTATTTGGGTGATTGTGGATCGGCTAACCAAATCAGCCCATTTCATTCCAGTGTTGACTACATTCATCTGAAAGGTTGGCTGAGATTTATATCAGCGAGATTGTTCGCCTCCACGGTATCCTAGTATCTATCATTTCAGACAGAGGTACATAGTTCACTTCACGGTTAGAGAGTCGTTCAGCAGGAGGTAGGCACCAAGTTCGAGTTGAGTACAGTTTTTCACCCTCAGACAGACGGGCAATCCGAGCGCACGATTCAGATTCTCGAGGATATGCTCCATGCCTATGTGATAGATTTTGGAGGGTCATGGGATCAATATATGCCTCTTGTAGAGTTTGCTTATAACAACATCTACCAGTCCAACATTCAGATGGCGACGTATGAGGCTTTGTATGGTAGGCGGTGCAGGTCTCCCGTGGGACGGTTTGGGCTGGGCGAGGCCTGATTGTTGGGTACAGACTTGGTTCAGGATGCCCTGGACAAGGTGAAGGTGATTCAGGAGAGACTTCGCACAGCTCAGTCCAGGAAGAAGAGCTATGTGGACCAGAAGGTTCGTGACTTGGCATTTATGGCTGGTGATCGGGTTTTGCTTCGGGTATCGCCTATGAAGGGCGTCATGAGGTTCGGGAAGAAAGGCAAGCTGAGTCCGAGATTTATTGGCCCTTTTGAGGTGTTGCGGCGTGTTGGGGAGGTTGCTTATGAGCTAGACCTACCTCCCAGCCTAGCAGGGGTTCATCCGGTGTTCCACGTCTCCATGCTCCGGAAGTATCATGGTGACCCGACTCATGTTTTGGATTTCAGTTCAGTCCAGTTGGACAAGGATCTGTCAGATGTTGAGGAGCCAGTAGCTATATTGGATAGGCAGGTCAGGAAGCTCAGGTCAAAGGATATTACGTCAGTAAAGGTTCAGTGGAGGGGTGCGCCAGTCGAGGAGGCGACTTGGGAGACCGAGCAGGATATGCGGAGTCAGTACCCTCATCTTTTCACAGCTTCAGGTGTGTTTCTATACTCGTTCGAGGATGAACGATTTTCTTAAGAGGGGGAGGATGTAACGACCCGGTCGGTCGTTTTGAGAATTTAAGCCTCGATCCCCTAATAACCGCTTCTCCCATATCTATTAATGTTATTGAAACTTGTCAGAGCGTTGAGTGATGAAATCCGGAGAGATTTTGGACACATAGTCCATAAATATGGTATTTAGCTTTAGAAATCGGGCCGTAGCTAGAGCTATGTGAAGACGAATCCGGAATGGAATTTCGACGACTCTGTTAGCTCCGTTCAATGATTTTGGGGTTAGGAGCGTGTTTGGAATGTTCTTTCGAGGTCGGTTGTGGATTTAGGCTTGAATTGGCAAAAGTTAGAATTTCGGCGATTTCGGCCGATAAGTGAAATTTTGCTATCGGACTCGGAATGGAATTCCGAAAGCGACTACAGGTCTATAATGTCATTTATGACTTGTGTACAAAATTTGAGGTTATTCGGATGAGTTTAGACGTGTTTCGGTATCGGATGTGAATTCTAGAAATTTCATAAGTTCTTAGGCTTGAATCTATGCATATTTGATGATTTAGATGTTATGAGATGTGTTTTTAAGGCTCAACCAAGTTTGAATGAAGTATTAGGGCTAGTTGGTGGTTTTGGTTGAGGTCCCGGGGGCTCGGGTGTGTTTCGGGTGTTCAAACATAAATTTTGTCCTATAAGTCTTTGCTGGGTTTTCTACAGCTGTGTTTTGCTCTCTGCGATCGCAAGGGTTCAGCCGCGATCACGTAAAGTAAAACTGAGAGGTCCTGCGGTTTTTCTCAGCGATCGTAATAAAAGGTCTGCGATGCAGTGTGTTGGAATCTTGGTCAACGCGATCGCATGACCAGGACCGCGTTCGCATAGAGTATTCTTGGTTTGGGGGAGTTTCAATAATTGTTCTACCCGGTCGCGTGGCCCCAACCGCGATCGCATAGCTCTGGGTCCTCATGGTTCGCGATCGCGTACTGCTTTCTGCGATCGCATAGCATGATTCCAGGTGCGTGTTTCTTTACTCCGCGATCGCGACTCCTTGTCTGCGATCGCATATAACAAATGCCTGGGTAGTCGTTTAAAGACCCAAATTCGAGGGTTTATGTTATTTTCACCATTTTTCGAATTTGAGAGCTTGGGATAGGCGATTTTTGGAGGCTTCTGCACCTGGATAACTTGGGTAAGTGATGTCTATCCATTATAGATCAATTTCCATGATTCCAATCTTAAATCCAACCTTTAATTTCGAAACTTTTGGGTAGAAAATAGGAAAAATGGGATGAACTTCATAGACTGAATTATTGAGTTTTGATTGGGTGTTTGACCTCTGATTTGGGAGATTCTTATATGGTTAGACTCGTGAGTGAATGGGTGTCCGGAAAATATAAATTTCACCCGATTCCGAGACGTGGGCCCGGGGGACCTTTTGGGAGAATTTCCTAATTTCGCGTATTAGCTTATAAATAATTAGCTATTTTGTTTTCTTGAAATGATATTTACACTATGCAATTGAGTTGACTAGATTTGGGCAACCCGGAGTTGGATACTCGTGGCAAGAGTGTGGTATTGAGTTGATTAGCGCAGTCAAGGTAAGTGGCTTGCCTAATTCTGTGTTGGGGACTTCCCCTTAGGCATTTTTATACTGAACTTATTACGTGGATGCCGTGTACGTGAGGTGACGAGTGCGTACACGGGTCATTATTGCTAAATCCCATTTTTACTTCCATGAAATCACTAATTTTCATTCCTATATTACTGTTTCCTGTCTTAACTGAGTAGTTAGCTTAAGAGTAAGCATGCCTACCTGTCCTTACTTGATTTCCTCTTATTTGCTACTAGTTACACCATGCTTAGGTAGTTTTACTCTATTCTTGCATGTTGTTTTTCCTGGACTATTTAATTAAGCCGTATCCGACATTCTTCTGCTTTGCATATTTAAATTGGGACTACGGACCGAGATCCGGGAGCTTTCCCCGTGTACTGCATTTCATATTTAAATTGGGACTACAGACCGAGATCCGGGAACTTTTCCCCTGTACTGAAATGCATATTTAAATTGGGACTACGGACGGAGATCCGGGAGCTTTCCCCATGTACTACATAGCATATTTAAATTGGGACTACGGACGGAGATCCGGGAGCTTTCCCCATGTACTACATAGCATATTTAAATTGGGACTACGGACTGAGATCCGAGAGCTTTCACCTTGTACTGCATTGCACATTTACTATTGAGATATATGATGTGCTGAGCCGAGGGCTCTCTTTCTGTTATTAATTCTTTCAGTTTTCATTAATCTTGTTTATCATTGCTTATCCATATTTCACTGTTTTGAATTTTATATTGACTTGTTTTAAAAGCTCAGTAGGGCCTCAACCTGACCTCGTCACTACTTGACTGGGGTTAGGCTTGGCACTTACGGAGTACCGAACGTGGAGTACTCACGCCCTTTCCTGTGCATGTTTTCCCCATGTGCAGATCCAGGTACCAGCACCCAGTATCGTAGCTAGGAGTCATTCTAGCAGTTGCCAGGAGACCGCGAGGTAATTCTGCCCCGTCCGCAGAATCCTACGAGTCCCCTTCTACTCTAGTATAGGCATATATGACTTATGTATTTTCCACTATTTCATTGTATAGAGCTACATTTAATACAGAGCTTGTGACTATCGTGACATTCCGGGTTTTGGGAAGTGAAAGTGTACATGCTGAGCAGCTATGTTATATCTACTTGAGTTCTTTTCTGTCTTTATTTTAGTGATTCTATTATTTTTCATATGTTTTAGGCTTACCTAGTCGTAGAGACTAGGTGCCTTCACGATACCTTTCGGAGGGAGAAACGGGTCGTGACAGAACTCTATATGGATTGGTGTTCTTAGCAGCATCAAGCACTTGCTTCATCTTCCTCTACCTCCTTCTTCAACTTATCTTCTACTTCACCACCTAATACGGCGGTGCCGCTATGAACCGGCCCCAATTTGGACCGGTCGAAGATGAGTCGACGAACCAGAAACAATTTCTTACCTCTATCGCCACCTTCTACTTCCAAATCCTTACACGGCAGCAACATGCAATTTCGGGGGGTCGGTTCGTAGAGTTATACAAATATGTTGAATGTATAGCGTTTATATTTTGAAAAAAATAGAGATATTTGCTTTTTATTTTAGATTCTGCCTTTTATTTTGATGGATCTGGATTTGATGTGTGTGATCTCATTTGTGTAAGTTGACCTGCTTGAAAATAGCTTAGTAACCTTAACTCAAATGCAGAATATTAGAGGGGTTGGGTGGGACTTGCTGACTTGGCAGCTGATATGGAGAAAATTAAGGGGGTCAGCTGCCACATTGTAGATCTGTTAGGGTTAGGGGCAATTATGCAAGCTTTGTTAACGATAGGGATAGATTTGGACGAAAAGTATAACGGGTGGCAATACTAAATAATATACCATAGTAGAGGGGCAATTTTGGACCTTTTCCCTATAATATATGGTTTTCTTTTCTCTCACGTCTCACCCACACAACCACGCCATACGTGCGTTTGTAAACACTGGAGAGTCAAGGCTGAAACTGACTAAAATTAAATTTTGAGGTCACCTTTCCCAGTTAATCTTTTAATTTATAATAGTATAATTTGAATCAGTGTGATGCATTGCATATTCAAGACTTTTTTTTTCTTGAAGAGGCATTATATAGAGTCGAGAAGATATCAAAAACTAAAGCATCTTTTAATTATCATCTTTCTACTTCATTTAAATGATTATTTTTATGTCGAGTATTTTCTATAAGCTCAACTTATAGGCTTAGAAGTCAAAACCGAAAATTCGAAAAATCCAATTCGATTAATCTGAAATCGAACTTAAATAATCTGATTCAATCCGAAATTATTTGGATTGGATTTGGATTGTAATTTCATCAATCCGAAAACTAAAAATTCAAACCGTAATTTTATGTTCAATCTGAACTGCCCGAATGCCCACCCCTATTTAATAATGGAATTGTAGTACCCAAAATGGATGTCTGAATCTTTTAACAATTGTTGGAAAAAATATACTTTTGGGCCTAGTACCCCCGTAAGAGATGAATTGCTAGCAGATAAAGTGAATCATTAGGCAATATAACCCCTAACGCTAGGTATATATATATAGTCTATATAAACACAATTATGGATGTTTGGAAACGAAAATACAATAAAGGGCGGCTAGGTTTAATAGTTCTCTGCATCAAACAAATAGGGTTTTAGGATATGGCAATAGGGTGGTTCATCCATCATGTGAGAATTCCCCTCAACCATGATTCGAGCCAAGATGTTGCACATTTTTCAATGCAGAGAAAGAACCGGTTGCTGAAATTCAGCATAAAGTGGACGATTGTGCTAATGTTGTGCTTGGCAAAGACGTTTTCTCTTTAAATATCAAGCCCGGTTTTGATGTTGCCTCGGGGAGAAATTCAAAAATAGCCAGATTTACAAGTGGTCATTTAAAAATAGTCACACTTTCAAAAGTAATTGGAATTTAGCTACTTTTTATGTAAAGATAAATCTGAACAAAAATACTGTTCAAAATTCGGAAATTACTCCAGTATATTATACTGGAGTTCCAGCATAAGTATACTAGAACTCCATCATATTATACTGGAGTTCCAGCATAAGTACATTAGAACTCCAGCATAATATAATGGAGTTCTAGCATAAATATACTAGAACTCTAACATAATATACTAAAGTTCCAAAAAAGTATACTGGTCCAGTATAATATATTGGAAGTTCATACATAGGTGCTCGAATCTCCAGTATATTATGCTGGTACTTTCCGCGTGTTGGAGTTTCAGCATAATATGCTGGAAGTTCATATACAGGTGCACCGAACTCCAGTATATTATGTTGGACAGATTTCTGTTACAGCAAAATAGTGGCAATTTTTCAATAACTTGACAAACACTGGTTATTTTTGAATGACCAATCCGAAAACTTTCTAGCCCGTGCTATTTTTACCTGCCTTTGCGGTTTTGCCATGGGATTGGTCCATGGGTTTAGCCCGTACATCTCATATTCCTCCCTTCTTTACTCATAATAGCACAAACAACAATGAATATAAATAAAAGTGTTGCGGCGTGCAACCCGATCCCACCATATCAAAATAACACAATCACAGTTCACCATTATTCCACAAAAATAATCCACACTTATTACACTTGTTGCGGCGTGCAATCCGTTCTCATCGTACAATATCAATTCACCCTTATTCTACCTCAATATATCACCCTTATTTCATATGTTGCGGCGTGGAACCCGACCCCACCATATCAATATTAATCACGCAGTATGTACAGAAAGTTCACAATTTAAATCACAAAAACCCTTCACAATACTTAAACTCCAAACCGAAACAAATAGGAGACTTGCACACCATAAAATTTCACATAAGTAATACTACATAGCGAGACCAATTCAAAATATACAACGGAAATGTACCGATAAACCATATTAAGCAAATAATAAGAGATAATGAAGTTATGGAAGAACTAACATCATTAACAGGAGGAAACAATGTCTAACAAGTAGAAATTAGGTATGAAAACACAATTAAAGCATGTAACACTTAAGACATAAAAAGAGAACAATGTCTCACATAAGCCAGAATTGAATAATTTTAAATAGTAAAAACAAATTAGAACCTTTTCCAAAAAAATAAAAGAAACTGTAGCATATGAGGACCTCAGCAATAACTATATTGTTGTTATTTTCTTTTAATAGTAAAAGCACAGGGAAAAAATTAGTATGCCAATGATATCATCTGTTAATATCCAAATTGATGTTCATGAAGTTTGAAAATAACACACAGTTCCCTTATTATTAGACAAAATTAGTGTTTGTTGTACCGACGAGCACAAAACATAACTAGAAAATTAATATTCACTAGTTAATGATAGTACACTTTAGTTATCATCTTCACAAGGATTTGATTTAAGTAATGTTCAAATATTTTTAAGTTAATTGCTATACAAGAGGATTAACACTTTGATTGAAATGATTTTGAAGAATAATAAACTACTCAAAGTAAATCAAATAACAACTGATCACGAAGAATTAGAGATTAGTAGAACTGGTTTGTTATCAGTATGAGAAATAAGGGTCATGACGTGATTGGTTGTCACGACCCAATTTTCCCACCACCAGGACCGTGATGACGCCAAACATTTCACTTGTTATGCAAGCCAACATTAGAGAATCATTAAGCCAATTCTTTTACATTTCAGTAATTAACAACAAATAAGTAATAACGAGTTAAAATGAGTGAGGAATTATATATAACAACTTCAATATATATATATGCTACTACCTGGATCTGGAATCACAATTCACGAACTTCTAAGATTTCATTACAAGTAAATGTCTGAAAGAGATACAACTGTTTTCGAAATGAAAGAAACTAAAGTGTAATGTATAGAAGAGGACACCAAGGTCTACGGATGCCGATAGATCTACCTTGAGTCTCCTATCAGATAAATCCTGTAACCAACCTCACGATCAGCTCGGACCAGCACCAAAATCTGCACAGGAAGTGCAGAGTGCAGTATCAGTACAACCGACCCCATGTACTGGTAAGTGCCGAGCCTAACCTCGACGAAGTAGTGACGAGGCTACTGCGGTTCACTCACGCTACAACCTGTACGCAGTACATATGATAAAAGCAGAAAAGGAAGACATAATTGAAATAAGTGGTAACTTGCAAGAAATAGCTACAACAGCGTTCAGGAATTACCAATCCTTAGGTGCAATAGAGAATACCGTAAAGCTAACACAACTCAGGGAAATCATAAACACATTGGTTGTTACAGCGCGCAATCTGATCCCGTCGTACATCTCGTATTCCTCCCTTATTTACTCATAATAGCACAAACAACAGTGAATATAAATAAAAGTGTTGCGGCGTGCAACCCGATCCCACAATATTAAAATAACACAATCACAGTTCACATTTATTCCACCAAACAATCCACCCTTATTACACCTATTGCAGCGTGCAACCCGTTCCCACCGTACAGTATCAATTCACTCTTATTCTACCTCAATATATCACCTTTATTCCACATGTTGCGGCGTGCAACCCGACCCCAACATATCAATATTAATCACACAGTAGAAAGTTCACAATTTAAATCAAAGAAACCCTTCACAATACTTAAACTCCAAAATCAAAACAAATAGGAGACTTGCACACCATAAAAGTTAACATATGTAATACTACACAGCGAGACCAATTCAGAATATACAACGGAAAGATACCGATAAACCAGCTTAAGCAAATAATAAGACATAATGAGGCTATGGAAGAGCTAACATCATTAACAAGAGGAAACAATGTCTAACAAGTAGCAATTAGGCATGGGAACACAATTAAAGCATGTAATAATTAAGACATGGAAAGAGAACAATGTCTAACATAAGCCAGAATTGAATAAATTTAAATAGTAAAAACAAATTAGAACCTTTTCCAAAAAAATAATAGAAACTGTAGCATCTGAGGACCTCAGCAGTAACTATATTGTTGTTGTTTTCTTTTAATAGTAAAAGCATAGAGAAAAAATTAGTATGCCAATAATATCATCCGTTAATATCCAAATTGATGTTCGTGAAGTTTGAAAAGAACACACATTTTTCTTATTATTAGCCAAAATTAATTTTTGTTGTACTGACGAGCACAAAACACAATCAAAAAATTAATATTCACTAGTCAAAGATAGTACTTTAGTTATCGTCTCCATAAGGATTTGATTTAAATAATGTTCGAATACTTTTAAGTTAATAGCTATACAAGAGGATTAACACTTTGATTGGAATGAATTTGAAAAATAATTTACTCAAAGTAAATCAAATAACAACTAATCACGAAGAATTAGAGATTAGTAGAATTGGTTTGTTATCAGTATGAGAAATAAGGGTGGTCATGACGTGATTGGTTTTCACGACCCAATTTTTCCACTGCCAGGACCATGATGCCGCCTAACATTTCACTTGCTAGGCAAGCCAACATTAGAGAATCATTAAGCCAATTCTTTTACATTTCAGTAATTAACAACAAATAAGTTATAACGAGTTAAAATGAGTAAGGAATTATATATAACAACTTCGATATATATATAAATATATGCTACTTCCTGGATCTGGAGTCACAATTCACGAACTTCTAAGATCCCACTACAAGTAAATGTCTGAAAGAGATACAACTGTTTTCGAAATGAAAGAAACAGTAAAGTGTAATGTATAGAAGGGGACGTCAAGGTCTACGGATGCCGGTAGATCTACCTTGGGTCTCCTATCAGATGAATCATGCAGCCAACCTCACGATCAGCTCGGACCAACACCAAAATCTGCACAGGAAATGCAGAGTGCAGTATCAGTATAACCAACCCCATGTACTGGTAAGTGCCGAGCCTAACCTCGACGAAGTAGTGATGAGGCTAGTACGGGTCACTCACGTTACAACATGTACGCAGTATATATGATAAAAACAGAAAAAAGGAAGACATAATAGAAATAAGTGGTAACTTGCAGGAGCTACAATTGTCGGAAATAAGTCAAAAATGTTCAGGAATTACCAATCCTTAGGTGCATTAGAGAATACCGTAAAGCTAACACAGCTCAAGGAAAGCATAAACACATTGGTTGTTGCAGCGCGCAACCCGATCCCACCGTAAATCTCATATTCCTCCCTTATTTACTCATTATAGCACAAACAACAATGAATATAAATAAAAGTGTTGCAGCGTGCAACCCGATCCCACCATATCAAAATAACACAATCACAGTTCACCCTTATTCCACCAAACAATCCACCCTTATTATACATGTTGCGGCGTGCAACCCGTTCCCACCGTACAGTATTAATTCACCCTTATTCTACCTCAATATATCACCCTTATTCTACATGTTGCAGCGTGCAACCCGACCCCGACATATCAATATTAATCACACAGTAGAAAGTTCACAATTTAAATCAAAGAAACCCTTCACAATACTTAAACTCCAAAATCGAAACAAATAGGAGACTTGCACACCATAAAAATTCACATAAGTAATACAACACAGCAAGACCAATTCAGAATATACAACGGAAAGATACCGATAACCAGCTTAAGCAAATAATAAGACATAATGAGGCTATAGAAGAACTAACATCACTAACAGGAGGAAACAATGTCTAACAAGTAGCAATTAGGCATGGGAACACAATTAGAGGATGTAACACTTAAGACATGAAAATAGAACAATGTCTAACATAAGCCAGAATTGAATAGTTTTAAATAGTAAAAACCACTTAGAACCTTTCCCCAAAAAATAACAGAAACTATAGCATATGAGGACCTCAGCAGTAACTATATTGTTGTTGTTTTCTTTTAATAGTAAAAGCACAGGGAAAAAATTAGTATGGCAATGATATCATTTGTTAATATCCAAATTGATGTTCATGAAGTTTGAAAAGAACACACAGTTTCCTTATTATTAGCCAAAATTAGTGTGTTGTGCCGACGAGCACAAAACACAACCAGAAAATTAATATTCACTAGTTAAAGATAGTATACTTTAGTTATCGTCTCCACAAGGATTTGATTTAAATAATGTCCGAATACTTTTAAGTTAATTGCTATAAAAGAGGATTAACACTTTGATTGAAATGATTTTGAACAATAATAAACTACTCAAAGTAAATCAAATAACAACTGATCACGAAGAATTAGAGATTAGTATAACTGGTTTGTTATCAGTATGAGAAATAAGGGTCATGACGTGATTGGTTGTCACGACCCAATTTTCCCACCACCAGGACGGTGATGACGCCAAACATTTCACTTGTTATGCAAGCCAACCTTAGAGAATCATTAAGCCAATTCTTTTACATTTCAGTAATTAACAACAAATAAGTAATAACGAGTTAAAATGAGTGAGGAATTACATAAGCCAGAATTGAATAATTTTAAATAGTAAAAACAAATTAGAACTTTTTCCAAAAAAATAGAAGAAACTGTAGCATATGAGAACCTCAGCAATAACTATATTGTTGTTATTTTCTTCTAATAGTAAAAGCACAGGGAAAAAATTAGTATGCCAATGATATCATCTGTTAATATCCAAATTGATGTTCGTGAAGTTTGAAAAGAGCACACAGTTTCCTTATTATTAGCCAAAATTAGTGTTTGTTGTACCGACGAGCATAAAACATAACCAGAAAATTAATATTCACTAGTTAATGATAGTATACTTTAGTTATCATCTTCACAAAGATTTGATTTAAATAATGTTCAAATATTTTTAAGTTAATTGCTATACAAGAGGATTAACACTTTGATTGGAATGATTTTGAACAATAATAAACTACTCAAAGTAAATCAAATAACAACTGATCACGGAGAATTAGAGATGAGTAGAACTGGTTTGTTATCAATACGAGAAATAAGGGTCATGACGTGATTGGTTGTCACGGCCCAATTTTCCCACCGCCAGGACCGTGATGGCGCCAGAAATGGGTTGAACTGTTGAATTTATGATAATTAATGGAATAAAGTTGACTTTGGTCAACATTTTTGTTAAACGGACCCGGACCCGTGATTTGACGATCCCGGAGAGTCCGTAGGAAAATATGGGACCTGGGTGAGTTCCCGGAATCGAATTCCGAGGACCCAAGCCCAAGAAATGAATTTTTAAAGAAAATTATTTTTTGAAAATAAGAAGGACTTTTGAAAATGAACTTTGATGTGAAATCTGTGTTACCGGGCCCGTATTATGGTTCCAGAGCCCAGAACATGTTTAATATATGTTATGTGAGTATTCTGTGAAATTTGGTGTAAAACGGACTTGAAATGACGTGCTTCGGATCGAAATTGAAATATTTGAGCTTTATGAAGTTTTAAGAAAATTCTATGAGTTTTCAGGTTTAATTCCTTGTGTTGATGATATCTTGGTGATTTAAATGCTGGAATAGGTTCGTAGGATGATTTTGAGGGCGTGTGTATATTTGATTTTGAGCCCCGAGGGTGCGGGTGATTTCCGGTTAGGTGTCGGGGTGCAAAAGAGTTGGAAAATCTGGTGTGTTATGCTGTTTCTGGTGTCCAGTCATTTCCTCTCGGTGATCGTGGTGTGTTGCACGCGATCGCGATGTGTAGCCTGGGGAGGGGTCAATTTGCTTTGCGCGATCACACAGAGATGAGTGCAAACGCGGAGCCTCAGGGTTTAACTCTACGCGATCGCAATCCCTTGTTCGAGATCGCGTAAGTCTATTGTGGGGTTGGGGGCTAGGCAGCAATTTGTTCTACGCGAACGCAATATCTTGTTCACGATCGCGTGGGTTCACGTTCTTGTTCTCTGTGACTGCAGTCCCTTGTTCGCGATCGCGTAAGCTTAACACCCAGCACTCTCCGCGATCGCAGCTCCTTTTCTGCGATCGCGTAGAGTAAAAATCGCCCAGTGTATGTAAAGTCTTAAAACCAGAATGTATTTCAGGATTTTCATATTTCACACATTGTCTTCTTCCCCAAACCCCCATTGACGACCTCCAAGCTAGTTCTCCTCCATAACCACTTGGGTAAGTGACTTCGACTCAAATTTCTTCCATTTTTCCTTCATCAACACTAGAATCTAGGCCTAGAATCATGAAAACAAGTAGAAGTTAGGGGATTTGGGTAGAGTTAGGGATTATGGGATTTTGGGTAATTCAACCTTAATTTGGGGTCAGATTTCAAAACAAAACATATATTTGAACTCGTGGGGGTATGGGTGATCGGGTTTTAGTCCGAGCCTCGTGTTTGGACCGAGCGGGCCCAGGACCAAATTTTGGTATTTTTGGAAGAATGCTAGGAAATGGATAATTAAGCTATGGGATCGATTTATTGAGTCATTATTGATATACTTAAGTTAATTATGTCTAGATATTGTTGTTCCGGAGTTGAATTCAAAAGGAAAGGCGGTGTTAGAGGCTTGATTGATATTTTTGGACCTGAGGTAAGTGTCTTGCCTGACTTTGGTGAGGGAATAGGTATCGCATGCTATGTGCTAAGTGTTTATCATGTCAAATACATAGGTGAGGTGACGAGTACCTATGCATGATGTGTCAAGCATGCCCGTGAGTCCATTTTTTATGAGACTCTTGTCTTTACTTCCACATCCTTTGTATTATGAATTTATCTTTACTTGGAAATTGATTGTTGTTGAAATCCTCGTTGATGAACTTGTGATGAAATGGCCCTATTGGGGACCCAACTGTAAAGGATATACTTGAAAAGGTTGGTTATAGCTGAGACCCTTGCCGGGCAATTTGTTGTGATAATGACTGAAATTTTCCCCTTGCCGGGTGATCATGATTTGTAATCCCACTATGTTGCATTCCTTGCCATTATGATAATTGACATTGCATTGGTGAGGAAGAGCGTAAAGCACGAAGGGTGATGCCGTGCCATGATTTACATTGATTACATCATACATTGCATAGTGAGGAAGAGAGTAAAAGTACGAAGGGTGATGCCATGCCATGATTTACATTGATTACATCATACATTGCATGGTGAGGAAGAGAGTAAAAGCACAAAGGGTGATGTCGTGCCATGATTTACATTGATTACATCATACATTGCATAGTGAGGAAGAGAGTAAAAGCACGAAGGGTGATGCCGTGCCATGATTTTTATTTAAAAGCACGAAGGTTGATGCATTGCCATGATTTTTATTTAAAAGCACGAAGGTTGATGTCGTGCCATGATTACATTATCATACGTGATACATTGCATAGAGAGGAAGAGAGTAAAAGCACGAAGCGTGATGCCGTGCCATGAATCATGTTATTTTACATCGTATATTGCATTGTGAGGAAGAGAGTAAAAGCACGAAGGGTGATGTCATGCCATTCATTACATTTCTGGCTTTATATTTGTTTCATTAGCATATTTCTGATAAATTGCCTTCTTGTCCGTTCCTATATGCTTAATTAACTGCTCTATCTCACCTGTTACCCTATTGTTTGCTCCCGTATTCCCCTACGTAATTGTTTATCTCTTGCTTTGTTGTTCCACGATATATATATAAGATGTAGAATAGGACAGGGTAACGTTTGTTGTCAAGTCTAGCCTCGTCACTACTTCGGCCGAGGTTAGGCTCGGCACTTACTCAGTACATGGGGTCGGTTGTACTGATGCTACAATGCACATCTTATTGTTGTGCAAATCCCGCATTCGGACCCAGTGGACAGCGTTGAGGAAGTATCCTCCAGTCTGCCTTAGGGGCTTCAAGGTATACCCACTGGCGTTCTTGGGCCTTGGCGTCTCTTCTATCCCTAGTTTTTCATTTCCCTCTTGTTTTTCCTCTAGTTTTCAGAGACAGTCATGTATTTTTCCTTTCAGACTTTGTATTTGGCACTCCTATAGATATTTCTTGAGTTTGTGACTCCAGGTTTTGGGAAATTATTGCGACGTTGTATTATGTTGTTTGTACTTAGTTTTGAAACTTTAATTATTTCCGCTGTTAGGTTGTGAACTGTTTTCTTTTGCTTATTCTGTTAATTTGGTGTTATCATGTTAGTTTAACTGTACACGTTATCTTGTCTAGCGAGTTTAACGTTAGACGCCATGATGGCCCGATGGTGGGATTTCGGGGCGTGACAAGTTGGTATCAGAGCGCTAGGTTGCTTAGGTCTCACAACTCACGCACAACTTGGTAGAGTTTGAGGGATCGGTACGGAGACGTCTGTATTTATCCCCCAGAGGCTGCAAAGTTAGGATGACTCCACATTTCTTTTCATCTCCGTCGTCCGATATGAATTCTGAGTAATGATTGAGGTTCTATTCTATTCTCTCGCAGATGGCGAGGACGCGTTCTTCCCTTGGTTCCGATCAGCAGCCCGACACTCCTCCTACAGCTTCTACGAGGGGTCGAGGACGAGGTCGTGCTAGAGGCCAAGGCCGGGTCCGGGCTCAGCCTAGAGCAGCAGCCCCAGTGGAAGACCCTCAGGTCGAGTCTGATGAGGAGGTCCCAGTTCCGGCAG
Organism: Nicotiana knightiana; assembly: GCA_005239525.1. Lineage (NCBI taxonomy): Eukaryota > Viridiplantae > Streptophyta > Magnoliopsida > Solanales > Solanaceae > Nicotiana > Nicotiana knightiana. Next base: position 12,462 of record ML371307.1, on the reverse strand, counting down.
TCCCAGTTGGACCAGCTCAGGTCCCAGAGGGGTTCATAGCTACCCCAGTGCTTCAGGACGCTCTTGTCCGTCTAGTCGGACTCATGGAGAGTGTAGCACAGGCGGGTCTTTTTCCTACTGCACCAGTCGTCTCTCAGGCTGGGGGAGGTACCCAGACTCCTGCCACTCGCACGCCAGAGTAGCTAGCTACAGAGTTTCAGACTCCGGCACCTCAGCCAGCCGGAGTAGCTCAGCCGAGTATTGCAGCACCTGTAGCAGAGGGAGCAGCTATGTCAGCGGATGCTTTGTGGAGATTGGACAGGTTCACTAAGTTATTCACTGCTACTTTTACTGGTTCACCATCAGAGGATCCCCAGTATTATTTGGACAGTTGCCATGAGGTTCTTCAGAACATGGGCATAGTGGAGTCCAACGGAGTTGACTTCGCTACTTTTCGGTTATCTGGCGCAGCCAAGAGTTGGTGGAGAGACTATTGCTTAGCCAGACCAGCTGGATCTACACCTTTGACTTGGACTCAGTTCTCAGAGGTATTTTTGGGGAAGTTCCTTCCCATTACTCAGAGAAAGGACCTTCGGAGGCAGTTTGAGCGTCTCCAGCAGGGATCTATGACAGTCACTCAGTACGAGACCAAGTTCATCACTCTAGCCCGACATGCTCTTATGATACTTCCCACTGATCGGGAGAGGGTTCGAAGATTTATTGAGGGATTGGCCCAGCCTATCAGACTTCAGATGGCTAGAGAGTCAGGTACTGATATATCGTTCCAGGATGTGGCCAATGTGTCCAGGAGGATTGAGATGATTATGTCACAGGGTGGTGGTCAGGGAGCTGACAAGAGGCCCCTTCACTTTGTCCGTTTCAGTGGAGCCTCATATGGGGGCAGGGATTCTTCAGGCAGAGGTCATCCTCCCAAACCCTACCAGTCGGCACTTCAGGTAGCTCACAGTGCACCACCAGCACCTATCAGTACACCGCCGCTTCAGAGTTTCCAGGGTGGCTATCAGGGTCGCAAGGGACAGTTCCAGAGTCCCCAGCCATATCAGCAGAGGTCGTGTTATTCTTGTGGTGTTCCGGGGCACATTTCCAGGTATTGTCCCCGATCTTCTAGTGGTCCTCAGTATCAGGGTTCCCGTGCCATGGTTCCCGCGTCAGGTGCACCCTCACCCCCTCAGCCAGCTAGGGGTGGCGGTCAGGGTACCAGAGGTAGAGGTCAGACTCATAGAGGTGGAGGACATGCCACGAGAGGTAGAGGTCAGGCCGCAATAGGTTGACCTAGAGATGATCATATTGGAGGGGCTAAGCCCCGGTGTTATGCTTTTCCTACCATTCCTGATGTCAAGGCTTCCGATGCAGTTATTACAGGTACAGTTTCAGTTTGTAGCCGAGAGGCTTCAGTGTTATTTGATTCGGGTTCTACATTCTCCTATGTGTCTTCATATTTTGCCCCATATTTGAGTATGCCCCGTGATTCCTTGAGTACTGTTGTGCATGTTTCTACACCGGTGGGTGATTCTATAGTGGTAGATCGAGTCTACCGTGCTTGCTTAGTAGTCATGGGTGGTCTGGAGACTCAGGTTGATCTTTTGCTTCTGAATATGGTCGACTTCGATGTTATATTGGGGATGGATTGGTTATCCCCCTATTATGCCATTCTGTACTGTCATGCCAAGACAGTGACCTTGGCTTTGCCAGGGGTGCCTCGTTTAGAGTGGAAGGGAACTCCTAGTCATTCTTCTGGTAGAGTTATTTCTTATGTGAAGGCTCGGCGCATGGTCGGGAAGTGTTGTTTGGCATATTTGGCCTATGTTCGTGATTCTAGCACCGAGGTTCCTTCCCTGGAGTCGGTGCCCGTGGTTCGTGAGTTTCCAGAGGTTTTCCCTGCTGACCTGTCGGGTATGCCACCCGACAGGGATATTAATTTTTGTATTGAGTTAGCTCAAGGCACCCAGCCTATTTCTACTCTGCTGTATCGTATGGCCCCGTCAGAGTTAAAGGAGTTGAAAGATCAGTTGCAGGATTTGTTGGATAAAGGCTTCATTAGGCCTAGTGTCTCTCCTTGGGGTGCTCCAGTATTGTTTGTCAAGAAGAAAGATGGCTCGATGAGGATGTGTATTGACTACCGGCAGTTGAATAAGGTTACTATTAAGAACAAGTATCCTTTGCCGAGGATTGATGATTTATTCGACCAGCTTCAGGGTGCTTCAGTGTTTTCCAAGATTGACTTGAGATCTGGTTACCATCAGTTGAGGATTAGGGCATCTGATGTCCCTAAGACAGCTTTTCGCACTCGTTATGGGCATTATGAGTTCTTGGTGATGTCATTTGGGCTGACGAATGTCCCCGCTGCTTTTATGGAGTTGATGCACCGAGTGTTCAGGCCTTATTTGGACTCATTATTGATTGTTTTCATTGATGATATATTGATATACTCTAGCAGTCGAGAGGAGCATGAGCAGCACCTTAGAGTCATCCTCCGGACTCTGAGGGATAGTCAGTTGTATGCCAAATTTTCTAAGTGTGAGTTCTGGTTGAGTTCAATTGCCTTTCTAGGCCATGTGGTATCGTCAGAGGGTGTTCAGGTGGATCCCAAGAAGATTTCAGCAGTTAGAGATTGGCCTAGACCCACCTCAGCTACAGAGATCCGGAGTTTCTTGGGCTTGAAAGGTTATTATCGCCGGTTTGTGGAGGGCTTTTCATCCATTGCAGCCCCGATGACCAGGTTGACTCAGAAGAGTGCCCAGTTCAGGTGGTCTGATGAGTGTGAGGCGAGCTTTTAGAAGCTCAACATAGCCTTAACCACGGCACCGGTGTTGGTTTCGTCCACAGGTTCAGGATCGTATATCGTGTATTATGATGCTTCACAGGTTGGGCTTGGTGCAGTGTTGATGCAGGATGGCAAGGTTATAGCATATGCTTCTCGTCAATTGAAGGTTCATGAGAAGATCTATCCAGTTCATGACTTGTAGTTAGCAGTTATTGTGCATGCATTGAAGATTTGGAGGCATTACTTTTATGGTGTGCCATGTGAGGTGTTCACGGATCATAAGAGCTTGCAATATTTTTTTAAACAGAAGGAGTTGAACATGAGGCAGAGGAGATGGTTAGAGTTGCTGAAGGATTATGATATTACCATTCCTTATCATCCGGGGAAGACCAATGTGGTGGCCGATGCTTTGAGATAGAAGTCAGCTAGTATGGGTAGTCTTACCTATTTTTCAGTCGGAGAGCGACCTCTTGCTTTGGATGTTCAGGCGTTAGCCAACCGATTTGTGAGATTGGAGGTTTCTGAGACTGGCAATGTTTTAGCCCATACTGTGGCCCGTTCTTCATTGTATGACCGTATTCGGGCCAGGCAGTATGATGATCGCCATTTATGTGTTCTTAGAGATAGAGTCAGGCACGGAGATGCCAAGCGGGTTACGGTTGATGCTGAGGGAGTATTGAGGATGCAGGGTCGTATTTGTGTACCCGATGTTGATGGCATTCGTGAGTTGATACTACAGGAGGCCCATGGTTCCAGGTATTCTATTCATACGGGCGCCGCAAAGATGTACCAGGACTTGCGGAAGCATTATTGGTGGTGTATAATGAATAAATATATTGTAGATTATGTAGCTCGGTGCTTGAATTCTCAGTAGGTTAACTACGAGCACCAGTGGCTCGGTGGTTTGATGCAGCAGATTCAGCTGCCCGAGTGGAAGTGGGAGCGTATCACCATGGACTTTGTAGTTGGACTCCCACGGACTCAGAGGATGTTTGATGTAGTATGGGTCGTTGTGGATAGGCTGACCAAGTCAGCGCACTTCATTCCAGTATCAGTTTCGTATTCAGCAGAGAAGTTGGCAAGGATCTATATGAGAGAGATTGTTAGACTGCATGGTGTGCCCATATCCATTATATCAGACCGAGGTACTCAGTTTACCTCCCATTTCTGGAGAGTATTCCAACGGGAGTTGGGCACCCAGATTGATTTGAGCACCGCATTTCATCCTCAGACGGACGGGCAGTCCGAGCGCACTATTCATATTTTGGAGGATATGTTGCGAGCTTGTTTTATTGACTTTGGTGGTTCATGGGACCAATTCTTGCCTTTAGCTGAGTTTGCCTACAACAACAACTATCAGTCGAGCATTCGGATGGCTCCGTATGAGGCATTGTATGGTAGACGGTGTCGGTCTCCAGTCGGATGGTTCGAGCCGGGAGAGGCTAGATTGTTGGGTTCTCAGTTAGTCCAGGATGCCTTTGACAAGGTCAAGATCATTCAGGATAGGCTTCGTATAGCTCTGTCCAGGCAGAAGAGTTATGCGGATCGCAGAGTTCGAGATTTGGCATTTATGATAGGCGGTCAGGTATTTCTTCGGGTGTCGCCCATGAAGGGCGTGATGAGATTCAGAAAGAAGGGCAAGTTGAGCCCTAGGTACATTGGTCCATTTGAGATTCTGGACAAGGTAGGAGAGGTGGCCTCCAGACTTGCCTTGCCACCTAGTTTGTCAGCCGTGCATCCAGTATTTCACGTGTCTATGCTCCGAAGGGATATTGCAGACCCATATCATGTACTTGACTTCAGTGGTGTCCAGTTGGACAAGGATCTGTCTTATGAGGAGGAGTCGGTAGCCATATTAGATCGGCAGGTACGACAGTTGAGATCGAAGAGTTATCCTTCGGTTCGTGTTCAGTGGAGAGGTCAGCCTGTTGAGGCAGCTACTTGGGAGTCCGAGCCCGATATGCGGAGCCGTTATCCCCGCCTTTTCCCCGATTCAGGTATTTTTATAGGTCCGTTCGAGGACGAACGATTGTTTTAGAGGTAGAGATTGTCATGACCCAAAAGTTCATCTTGTGTAATTTAGCAGAATCTGTCTTCCGAGGCCCCGAAAGCCTCTATTAATCTCACCTAGATGTGCGTGCACAGCCCGAGCGCATAGCCGGGAAGCTTTTATGTGGAAATGGGTTGAACTGTTGAATTTATGATAATTAATGGAATTAAGTTGACTTTGGTCAACATTTTTGGTAAACGGACCTGGACCCGTGATTTGACGGTCCCGGAGGGTTCGTAGGAAAATATGGGACCTGGTTGTATTCCTGGAATCGAATTCCGAGGACCCAAGCCCGAGAAATAAATTTTTAAAGAAAATTATTTTCTGAAAATAAGAAGGACTTTTAAAAATGAACTTTGATGTGAAATCTGTGTTATCGGGCCCGTATTATGGTTCCGGAGCCCGGAACAGGTTTAATATATGTTATGTGAGTTATCTGTGAAATTTGGTGTTAAACGGATTTGAAATGACGTGCTTCGGATCGAAATTGAAATATTTGAGCTTTATGAAGTTTTAAGAAAATTCTATGAGTTTTGAGGTTTAATTCCTTGTGTTGATGATATCTTGGTGATTTAAATGCTGGAATAAGTTCGTAGGATGATTTTGAGGGTGTGTGTATACTTGGTTTTGGGCCCCGAGGGCTCGGGTGAGTTCCGGGTAGGTGTCGGGGTGCAAAAGAGTTGGAAAATCTGGTGTGTTGTGCTGTTTCTAGTGTCCAGTCGTTTCCTCTCCGCGATCGCGGTGTGTTGCACGCGATCGCAATGTGTTGCCTGGGGAGGGGGTCAATTTGCTCTGCGCGATATATTTGGGGACGGATTTCAAAACAAAACATATATTTGAACTCGTGGGGTATGGGCGATCGGGTTTTGGTCCGAGCCTCGTGTTTGGACCGAGCGGGCCCGGGGCTAAATTTTGGTATTTTTGGAAGAATGCTAGGAAATGGATAATTAAGCTATGAGATTGATTTATTGAGTCATTATTGATATACTTAAGTTAATTATGTCTAGATATTGTTGTTCCGGAGTTGAATTCAAAAGGAAAGGCGGTGTTAGAGGCTTGATTGCTATTTTTGGACCCGAGGTAAGTGTCTTGCCTAACTTTGGTGAGGGAATAGGTATCGCATGCTATGTGCTAAGTGTTTATCATGTCCAATACATAGGTGAGGTGACGAGTATCTATGCATTGTGTGTCAATCATGCCCGTGAGTCCATTTTTTTGTGAGACTCTTATCTTTACTTCCACATCCTTTGTATTATGAATTTATCTCTACTTGGAAGTTGATTGTTGTTGAAAATCCTCGTTGATGAACTTGTGATGAAATGGCCCTATTGGGGACCCAACTGTAAAGGATATACTTGAAAATGTTGGTTATAGTTGAGACCCTTGCCGGGCAATTTGTTATGATAATGACTGAAATTTTCCCCTTGCCAGGTGATCATGATTTGTGATCCCACTATGATGCATTCCTTTCCATTTTGATAATTGACCTTGCATTGGTGAGGAAGAGTGTAAAGCACGAAGGGTGATGTCGTGCCATGATTTACATTGATTACATCATACATTGCATAGTGAGGAAGAGAGTAAAAGCACGAAGGGTGATGTCGTGCCATGATTTACATTGATTACATCATACATTTCATGGTGAGGAAGAGAGTAAAATCATGAAGGGTGATGTCGTGCCATGATTTACATTTATTACATCATACATTGCATAGTGAGGAAGAGAGTAGAAGTACGAAGGGTGATGGCGTGCCATGATTTTATTTAAAATCACGAAGGTTGATGTCGTGCCATGATTAAATTTTGTCATACATGATACATTGCATAGTGAGGAAGAGAGTAAAAGCACGAACGGTGATGCCGTGCCATGAATCCTGTTATTTTACATCGTACATTGCATTGTAAGGAAGAGAGTAAAAGCACGAAGGGTGATGTCGTGCCATTCATTACATTTCTGGCGTTATATTTGTTTCATTAGCATATTTCTGATAAATTGCCTTCTTGTCTGTTCCTATATGCTTAATTAACTGCTCTATCTCACCGGTTACCCCATTGTCTACTCCCGTATTCCCCTACGTAATTGTTTATCTCTTGTTTTGTTATTCCACGATATATATATATATATATATATATATATATATATATATATATATATATATATATATATATATATGCTACTACCTGGATCTAGATTCATAATTCACGAACTTCTAAGATTTCACTATAAGTAAATGTCTGAAAGAGATACAACTATTTTCGAAATGAAAGAAACAGTAAAGTGTAATGTATAGAAGGGGACACCAAGGTCTACGGATGCCGGTAGATCTACCTTGGGTCTCCTTGTTTAACCAAAGAATTAGACCTTTTGACTAAAGCTTATTTTTAAGATGAATACGGTTTACTGATAATCAAGGTAATGGAGAAAAATGAATAATAGACAATATCGCAGAATAAAATATCGAAGCTAATTGTATTCGAGAATCAGATGCCTTTACAAGTTGTATTCCCCTCCCTTATATAGGGGATTCTTATAATGTACGACTCTTGCTACGGTTACTCATTAATGACTAATTATGACATTAATGAGGCGTTACCAAGGATAACGGTAATTGAGGTTCGGTTATATAACGTTCGAGTAATCAATTGTGGGTCCTTGAATCTGCCGTCTAGATTCTTTCTGACCGTGCCTCTCTCCAATTTTGATCAAGTTGAGTTTCCCGTTGCTGATAAGTCCGTGGGTTTACTGTACCGTACCTCTTCAAAGAATCACATCCAGTTGTCGTGTTTTCCTGTGTCCACATGACTGGCTGAGTTGTCAAAAGTTGGCTTACGTGTGAAACTCTTTTTTACCAATACACTCCTATCAGATGAATCCTGCAGCCAACCTCACAATCAGCTCGGACCAGCACCAAAATCTGCACAGGAAGTGCAGAGTGCAGTATCAGTACAACCGACCTCATGTACTGGTAAGTGCCGAGCCTAACCTAAACGAAGTAGTGACGAGGCTAATGCTAATATGGCTTTTGTTGAGTTTTTGTTTCACTTTTAAGTCTTTTGCATGCTTCATTTTTCGAGGTTTTAGTTTTACCTCTGAGTTTTGCATGTAGAATGCTTTAGATTACTCGTACCTTTTTGTAATAGGCACGGTGTCATATTAAATTTGTGCCTTTTTGTAGTAGGCATAATTTATGGAAGAGGGCCCTTTATAATTGACATGAAGAAGACGTCTCAACTTCAAAATGTAATAGAGCGATAGGAATTTTTACACATGTTTAAGAATGTTTCCAAGGAAAGTTTTTTGTTTGAACTTTCATAACATTTTACATGTGTTTGATTATCGTCTAAAACTCATGTTGCAACTATTTTTGTTTAACAGATTTGATATACTCTTTTATTTGGTAACTGCTTTTCATAGGTAGTTTTTCGATATTAATACAAGGAAAAAACTTTACTAGTAACAGTTTTTATAAAGATTGGGGGTTTTACCCGCATCTGTTTTGGAAACAGTTTTCTAATAAGTACGAGGGAAATGTTTTTTTATTCGTAATTGTTTTTGTTTGATAACAGTTTTTTGAACAAATACAAGGATTTAGATCTTTCATCCATAACTATTTTATTTGAGAATAATTTTTTGAATGAGTACATTGATGATGATCTTTTACCCCTAACTGTTTTTGTTACAACAACTTTGAATAAGTATAAAGATGTACATTTCTGTCTCGTGACTAATATTTTGCCTTTCAACCTGAATATGTTCGAAGGTTTTTGCTTTTTGCATTAGGCTTTGTATTTGGATGGCTCTTTTGATTTCTTTCGATTCTGGTCGTGTCACTTGTCTTGTTGGGTAGATGGGTCTTCAGGCTCGATATTTTGACTTTTTTATAGTCTTTTTTGCTTCGTCTTAGCCTTCCATACTGTATAGTCCCCCAAGTGTTTGAGATATGAAGAATGAGATCTCATGCACTTGATTATTCCTTCCTTGTGGTTTCTTGAAAAGGAAAAACATTCCGGACTCGAAGGTATATAGTTTTTTAGATGATGACTGCTTAACCCTTTTAAAACGTCCATCAGAAAGTGTAACCCTGGATCGGGAATTGTGTTATTTCCTCACGTCTTTGCAGGTCTAATATCATCATCTGATGATAGGTTAGATTTGTGCCTATCATCTAAAAATTTAGTAAAATTTTTAAATGTTCAAAATAAAATCGAACGTGTGATACCTGACGGGGGGGTATTCTTTTCTTTTAGAAGTAATACTTCTTTAGATGGATGGCGTTCCAGCTTGTTGGTAGAACTCTGTCGTCCATAGCTTCCAACTCATAGGTGCCTTTCCCAGCTATGCCTCGGATTTTGTAAGGTCCTTCCCAGTTTGGATTTAGCTTTCTTGCACCTGCTTCTTTCGTTGACTGAAAGACTTTTTGGAGGACGAAGTCCACAATCTTAAAGTATCTGAGATGAGCTTTATGGTTGTAATAATGCTCTATGATTTGTTTTTGAGCTGCCATCCGTATCAATGCTGCTTCTCTTCGTGGTTCGAGCAGGTCCAGGTTAGTCCTTAATTCATCGTCATTTTCACCTTCCATGTTTGTTGAGAACCTTATGCTTGGTTCGTCAATCTCCACAGGTATTAAGGCTTCTGAGCCGTAAACAAGTACGAACAGAGTTTCTCCCGTGGCTATCTTTGAAGTTGTTCTATATGCCCATAGTATCGCTGGTAACTCATGAGGCCAATTTCTTTTGGCTTTATCACAGCCTCTTATTTATATTTTTGATAATAACCTTATTCGTTGACTCAGCTTGACCATTAGCCACGGGGTGGTACGGCGTTGAAGTGATCCGCTTGATTTGCCAACTTTTGAAGAATTTTGTGATTTGCGAGCCTAGGAATTGTGGGCCATTATCACACACGATTTCCTTTGGTATTCCGAAGCGGCATATTATGTTTCGCCATAAGAAGCTTATAACTTCCTTTTCTCACACTTGTTTGAATGCTTCTGCCTCTACCCATTTTGTAAAATAGTCGGTTAGCACGAGTAAAAATCGTACCTGTCCTTTAGCTGTGGGAAGAGGTCCCACTATGTCCAAACCCCATTTCATGAAAGGCCATAGGGATATTATTGGATGTAATAATTCCGCTGGTCGATGCATGTTATTGGCAAACCTTTGGCATCTGTCACATTTGGATACAAATTTCTCGGCTTCTTCTTCCATTTTAGGCCAATAGTATCCAACTCTGACTAGTGTTTTCTCTAAGGATCTCGCCCCTGAGTGATTTCCACAGTGTCCTTCATAGACTTCTTTCATCACAAATTCCGTTTGGCTAGGTCCGAGGCATTTAGCTAGGGGTCCTCCGAACATCTTGCGATAAAGTGAGTTGCGAATAAGGCAGTACCGTGCAGCTTTGCGGCGAAGTTCTTGAGCTGCTTTCTTGTCTTCAGGTACAGTGCCATTCTGCAAAAAATTAATAATTTGTTTCTCCAATCCCAGGTTAGGTTGTTGAAAGTTACCTCATTCGTGTCCTGGTCTATTATTGAATGAAATAGTTGAACGACAATTGTATTGTCTTTGTTCATTACTTCCATGACTGCTGCGAGGTTAGCTAATGCATCTGCTTATGCATTTTACTCTCTAGGTATTTGCATTACCTTTCATGTTTTGAATTGTCTCACGAGCTCTCGTTCTTTTTCAAGATACTTTTGCATTTTAGTCTTTCGAGCGATGTAAGTCCCCTATATCTGATTTACTACCAGTTGGGAGTCGCTGTTGATCACAATTTGCTCGATTAAGAGCTCCCGTGCGAGTTCAAGCCCTGCAATAACAGTTTTGAACTTTGCTTCATTGTTAGTGATAAGATTACACTTTATAGCTTGTCATGTCTTTTCACCCGTGGGTGATATCAAGACTATGCCTAAGCTGCCGCCTTTTATATTTGAAGAACCATCGGTGAACAAGGTCCATAGGCCTGGATTAACACCATCAAAGAGTTGTAATCTTTTTCTACTTCAGATACAATGCTATTACTAAAGTCAGCAACAAAATATGCTAGTATTTGGGACTTAATTGTAGTCCTAGGCTGATAGATTATTTCATGCTCACTTAATTCTATGGCCCACTTGGCTAATCTTCTGGACAATTCCTGTTTATGCAGAATATTTCTCAAAGGATATAAAGTCACAACGGTGATTGGGTGGCATTGAAAATAGGGTCGTAATTTTCTAGATGCCATTATTAAAGCTAAGGCTAACTTTTCCAGATGTGGATATCTAGTCTCAGCATCTAGCAAAGTTTTACTTACATAATAGATAGGTGATTGTTTACCTTTTTCTTCTCTTACCAATACTGCACTTACAACAATTTCTGAGACAGCCAGGTAGATGTACAATCTTTCCCCTTCTTTTGGCTTTGAAAGCAGTGGTGGTTTCGATAGATAAATCTTCAGGTTCTTGAGGGCTTGCTGACATTCTTCAGTCCATTCGAACTGATTCTGCTTTTTGAGAACTGAGAAGAATTTAAAACTTTTTTCGGAAGATTTAGAAATAAACCTACCCAAAGCTGCTATTCTCCCTGTCAGTCTTTGAACTTCCTTTTTATTTGTTAAAATATCAGGTATTTCCTCTATAGCTTTAATTTGAGCGGGATTTACCTCTATTCCTCTGTTTGACACAAGGAAACCCAAAAATTTACCTGATTGCACTCCAAAAGCGCATTTCTCTAGATTTAACTTCATATTATACCTGCGTAGAATATCAAAAGCAGTAGAGAGATGCTGGAAATGGTCTTGTGCTTGTGTTGATTTTACCAAAATATCATCAATATAGACTTCCATCGTCTTTCCAAGAAGTTCTTGGAACATTTTAGTCACTAACCTTTGATAGGTGGCTCAAGCATTTTTTAAGCCAAAAGGCATAACTTTATAACAGTAAGTCCCCCTGTTTGTAATGAAGAAAGTTTTTCCTCATCTGAGGGATTCATTTTAATCTGATTATAACCAGAATATGAATATAAGAAGCTTAATAATTCATGACCTACTGTGGCATCAATCATTTGATTTATATATGGCAATGGGAATGAATCTTTGGGGCATGCTTTATTTAAGTCAGTATAATCTACGCATACTCTCCACTTGTCATTCTTTTTAGGTACTACCACGGTGTTTTCTAACCAGTTAGGGTGCGTTACCTCTCGTATCGAACCTATCTTCAAGAGTTTCTATACCTCTTCGTCGATCAGTACCTCTTCGTCGATCACTTGGTTCTTGAATGGTCCTTGCTTTCTTTTCTTCTGCTTAACAGGTACGAAGGATAGATCTTCATTTAGTTTATGATTCATCACTTCTGGTGGGATGCCTGTCTTATCTGAGTGGGACCACGCAAAGTAGTCTGCGTTAGCCTTTAAATAATCAATTAACTTACCTTTTCGAGCGGGGCCTAGCCTCGTGCTTATATACACTTTCTGCTCAGGCTTTTGTTCAGATAATGGAACAGCTTCGAGCTCTTTCGTAGTTGTTTTGATGTGCTCATCTTCCTACGGTTCACGAATGACGTCCTATCTTGAATATGCATCTGTGTCGTATAGTACACCTTCCTTTTTTTTTTAAGCAATCCATTAGGCAGTGCCTAGGGCTAGTTTTTATTTATATATAGAAAAA
>ML371304.1:71445-103933 GCA_005239525.1 Nicotiana knightiana | reverse complement strand
AATTGATTTTGAGTTTTCTTGACAAATGAGGTGAACATATCAAATGCTTCATCCTTAGATGCCAGGAATAAGGTCCAAGTGAACCTTGAAAAATCATCAACTAGCACCATCACATATCTCTTACCACCTCTACTCAAAGTTCTCATAGGACCACATAGATCCATATGAACCAGTTCCAACGTCCTGGTGGTACTGACTATTTTCTTACTTTTGAAAGAGGACCTTACCCGTTTCACCCTGGCACATGCCTCACAAACTTTGTCTTCCTTGAACTTAATGTTAGGAAGTCCTACCACTAAGTCCTTAGAGACTAGTTTGTTAAGCTGAGTTAGACTTGCATGACATTGTTTGTGCCACAGGACGGGGTCATTGTCCAACACACTTAGACAAGTGAGTTCATTTTTAGAAAGCGTGGACAAGTCTATGACATAAATGTTATTCATTCTTTTTCCCTGCAAAACAATCTTGTCAGTAAGCAGGTTAATCACAAAACATTTTGTGGAAGTAAAAGCAACCAGGTTACCTCTGTCACACAGTTGTGATACACTGATCAGGCTATATTTCAAGCCATCTATTAGATACACATGTTCAATGGATCATGTATCATCCTTACCTACCTTACCAACCCCAATGATTTCACCTTTCTTTTCATTTCCAAAGGAGACATTTCCTCCTTTGAGACTTTCAAGTCAAAGGAACTGTTCCATGTTCCTAGTCATATGCTTTGAGCAGCCACTATCCACACACCAGATCTGGCTGCCTCCTCTCACTTGAACCTACAAAAAGAATCAAAGGTTAGTCTTAAGAACCCAAACTAGTTTGGGTCCTTTTCTATGAGAGAATGGATGAATACAATTTTTTCTTGCCCAATTTGGCAGCCAGTTTTTCCCTTTTAGAAACCTCTCATTTTTTTGACTTGCCTGCACTTTTGCAGTACACTCATATTTGTAGTGCCCAGTCTTACCACAATCGGTGCAGATTTTATTCTCAAGAAGAGTTAGATACTTTTTTTTCGGATCCCATTTGGGAAATCGACTTCCAAAGACAATCCCTCTCCTGTTGCTACTATGATTTTCTTGAAGCCATATAAGGGCTTCAAAGGATTTATTCAATTTACAAGTTCGATCTAATTCATGTTTGACTTTTCCAAGTTCTTCATTAAGAGTTCTTATTTGTTCATCCTTGGCATACATCTTATCTTTTAATTTTCCCATGTTTTCTTATAACATGATATGAGAATGATCAACAACCTTTTTACTTGATCCTAGCTTTAGCTTTAAGTTTTCAGATTTTAGTTCTAGAATCTCAGTTTCAAGTGGATGAACCTGGTTCAACAAGTCAGTGTTTTTCTTTTCAGATTCACTGACTCTGATTTCCAGGTTTATGAAATTTGCTTTTAGCATTGCCCATTCTATAGATAATTGATCCTTCTCTTTGGTTGTTTCCTGAGAATTATCTATGAAATCAAGTAGCAACTCATAGAGTTTTTCCATAGATAGGAACTTTACTTTGTTTTTAATATTNTCCTTCCACCTGTTCCTTCTCTCATATCTTTCTTTTTTCCACTCTACTTCCCACTGAGGACAGTTTTTAATGAGATGGTCAGTCTTACCACATTTACAGCATCCCTCGTTGGTTGATCTTTCTGGAGCTTTTGCTTTGTTGTAATTTCCTCCTAGAGATGCCTTTCTTCCTCATGAGAAAGTTTCTGAATTCTTTGGTGATCATGGCCATCTCATCATCTTCCAGATATGCTCCCTCAGTGATTCTTAGGGCTAGACTCCTCTCCTTCTTTGGACCATCCATCTTCATTGTCTGCCTTCTCAGTTCATAGGCAGTGAGGTTTCCAATTAGCTCATCCAATATGAGGGTTGCCATATTTTTGGATTCCTGGATGGCAGTGATTTTGCTTTCCCAAGAAATAGGCAAGACCCTTGTTAGGATCTTCTCAACCTTTTCCTTTTCAAGAATGATTCTTCCAAGAGACTTCAGTTCATTAGTCAAGGTTGTGAGCCTTGTGTACATCCCTTGGATAGTCTCTCCTTCTTTCATAGTGAAGTTCTAATACTTAGAGTATAGTAGAGTACCTCTTGATCTTTTTACCTGAGGTGTTCCTTCAGGGGCTACTTGCAAGGTGTCCCAAATCTCTTTGGCAGTGGTGCAACTTTGGATTTCTGTTGTACTCGTCTGGACCTAGTCCACAAAATAGCCACTTTTTGGCCTTTGCATTCTTCTCCCATTTGTTTAGATCCTCAGCAGTGCAATCAACTCTTGTCTTTGGTATATCTATACCTTCAGCAGTCTTCAACATGGTGGCTAGAGGACCAGCAGTGACTATGTCCCAGAGTTCATAGTCTTCTCCAATTAGGTGATCCTTCATCCTATTTTTCCACCATGAGTAGTACTGGCCATTGAAGAGTGGTGGCCTTGCAGTTGATTGACCTTCCCAATTTCCAGGTGGTGCAATCATCTTGATCTCCTCCAAGGTGTTAGCCTTTCAGGGATAACCTGCTCTGATACCAATTGATGTTTTATACTTCAATACTACACAAGAAGATAGGTTACTTTGTGTGGTACCCAACTTTTGAGTGTTGTCTCAGTATTCTTGGTGTTCCAACTACTACTTATGCAGAATAATAAAAAGCTGTAAAGTAAAAACACAGAGATTTTTACGTGGAAAACACCTGGCTCAAAAGGTGAAAAAACCACGACCTACTCCTCAGTAGGATTTGCTCAAACTCTTCACTAAAAACTCTGAGCAAAACAGACTTACAAAATAAACTCTTTTGTAATCCTAGGACTAACTCTAATCCCTTTGTAGTAACTAGCCCCTAGCTAATTTATATACACCTCAAGTTAAATCTAAATTGAAAAATACATACCTATTACAATTGTTTTTATGAAAGCTGAAAGATACAATATTAAAAACTCCTACTACAATCAACTAGACTCAATAATCAATCAGATGGAACTGGTTCTTCTAGTTCAACTGTAGCCTTTCCATCGCACAATGATTCTGCTAGTAAAATTACTCTGGGAATTTTTCTTTCAGACTTGGATTCACTTCAGCTTTGTGCGTGTTGAATTCCAGCAGAAATACATCAAGTATTTATAGAGTCAGTCGTTGAGCTTGTCTTCCAATTCTAGTTCAACTCTACCTGGGTGAACAAATTCGAACCAAACTCAACTTCCTTTCTTTTGTTACTTTCCTTGCTGAATTCGCCTTCAATTAATCAGATCAGTTTGCAACCTTTTCGCATAAGGAGACAATCTCTTGGGTCATTGATACTTCATATTCACAAACATCTCCTAAGCATATACGGTTCATGTGCCAGCTATTTAGTTCAAGGTGTGTGCTCTGATGGACCTGGTTCAACTGGTCAGCCTTTTGTCAATCTTCAAAACTATGCAGTGACATGGGTCAACACTTATGGTTTGGGTTGTTCGACCCTCGACAGTGCATAGATATGATTATTTTATTAAAAGATGCACTTATTGTCCGTTCGACCCTCGGCAGTGCATAGACATGATTATTTTATTGAAAGGTGCACTTATGGTACAGGCCATTCGACTCTCGGTAGTGAAAAGAGATGATTATTATGATGGCTCAGGCCGGTTGTCCTGATCCCGTATGCGCATGCTAAATTGATAAATGTTTTTCATGTATTTTGAAGTGATAAGATATTTGGGGAAAAATAAGAAGTAATTGTTTATTTAAGATATTTGGGGGAAAAAAAAGAAGAAATTGTTTATTTAAAGATATTTGGGGGAAAATGAGGAAGTAGTAACTGTTTATTTACTTCCAGTATTTTCTTGGACTTATGTGCCATATATATTTTCTTCTTTACTACCTTTACATTCCTACCGTGTTCATCATATTCTGTTAAATTAATTTGTTGGACCTTAGTGAATGTCTAATTCGACATCTCTTCACTACCTCTCTGAGGTTAAGCGGGTGACTTACTGAGTACACGTTGTTTTCGTACTTATGCTACACTTACTGTGCATTTTTATTGCACAGGTACTTTCATAGCGACGTGGCTGGTTGAAGACTTAGGTGCGATGCATCATCCAGAGGCGATCCGCAGCTGACAAAGTCTCCCTCATATTGTATTTATTTCCAGTTTAAATTCCTTGTCCAATGTGTATTTCGGACAAGCTTGTAGTGTTTATGAAATTCTTCGAATTTGCTCATGTACTTGTGACACCGGGTTCTGGGATGTATTGGGATATATTTGCTAAAATGGAATATTTAAACCATTGTTTTACTTAACGGATTTTATTTATTTAATATGTAATAAAGTGAAAGGCAATGATTTTTATAAATGTTAAAACAGGAAATTAATTCAATTAATTAATGATTGGCTTGCCCGACGATGGTGTCCGACGCCATCACGACCTTAATAGATTGTGGTTTGTGACACCCAAGCAGTGAACGGCCAAGGTGAGTTTGTTGCGTTAAGCTTGTTTGGGGGTACCTTATCATATCTGCATGTACTAAGACAAAACCATTCATATGTGGGCTGCAGGTCCCAACATGTATCTCTTCAGGTAGTCTGGAAGCTTCCCTTGCATCGACACATCTTAATAATCCCAAGTCGGGAGTTCTCCTGTATAGGTTTCCTCCGTTGAGAAAGAAATTGTTGGACAATCTCCCCAGCGTGCGTTTCTGAGTGTGATTTTCAAGCTCTGGGTACTCTCCATTTGACAAGTATTCCCTGATGTCGTGGGACCATGGTCTTCCGCCTGCTTCTTCTTCAACATGGGCACAATATGCTGACTGGTTATAGATCTTCACTGGAATAGGATCAATGAAGTTTTTATCTGGGCGCTGTATCATGGATGATAGAGTGGCCAATTCATCGAGAAACTCGTTATGAATTCTAGGGATATGCCGAAATTCTATCTTCGTGAGCTTCTTTCTCAATTCCTGCACATGGTGCAGATATGACAGTATATTGGAATTCTTGGGAGTCTGTTATCTTTGTACTTGGTGTATTAGCAGGTCTGAGTCACCAATTACTAACAACTCCTGGATATTCATGTCAACGGCCATATTGAGCCCTAAGATGCAAGCTTCATATTCTGCCATATTGTTGGTGTAGGGAATCTGAGTTTGGCAGATACCGGGTAATGTTGACCTGTTTCCGATATCAGGACAACTCCAATGTCGACTCCTTTGAAATTAGCTGCTCCATCGAAGAACATTCTCCAACCGTCATAAGATTCTGCAATGTCTTCTCCTATGAATGACACTTCTTCATCGGAAAAATATGTTTTCAGGGGTTCGTATTCTCCTCCCACACGATTCTCGGCAAGATGATCTACCAATGCTTGCCCTTTGACCGCTTTCTGAGTCACATAGACAATGTCGAACTCACTTAACAGGATTTGCCATTTGGCCAGCTTGCCAGTGGTCATGGGCTTCTGAAAGATATACGTCAAGGGATCCATCCTTGATATTAGATATGTTGTGTAGGCACAGGAGTAATGCCTCAGCTTCTGGCCTACCCAGGTAAGAGCACAACAAGCACGTTCCAGTAGAGAATACCGTGCCTCATATGGAGTGAACTTCTTACTTAGGTAATAAATAGCCCGTTCCTTTCTTCCTGTCTCGTCATGCTGCCCCCGAACGCAACCAGAAGCTTCATCTAATACTGCAAGGTAGAGTAGCAAGGGTCTACCTGGCTCTGGCGGGACCAAAACTTGTGGCATTGACAAGTATTACTTGATTCTGTCAAAAGCTTTCCGAAAATGCTCGGTCCATTTGGTCGCAACATCTTTCTTTAGCATCTTGAAGATTGGTTCACATATAACCGTGGACTGGGTTGTGAATCGGCTGATGTAGTTAAGGCGTCCCAGGAAACTCATCACATCTTTCCTGTTCTTTGGCGGTGGTAACTCTTGGATGGCTTTGACCTTTGATGGATCCAATTCTATCCCTCGGTGGCTAACGATGAACCCAAGAAATTTCCCAGCAGGAACCCCGAATGACACTTCCGGGGGTTTAATTTCAAGCTGTACTTTCACAGCCCGTCGAAGAACTTTCTCAAATCTGCTGTACCGTCGGTGGATCTTTTGGACTTGATGATGACATCATCCACATACACCTCAATTTATTTGTGTATCATGTCGTGGAAGATAGTGGTCACAGCTCTCATATAGGTGGCCCCAACATTCTTTAGGCCGAATGGCATCATCTTATAACAGTAGACTCCCCACGGTGTAATGAAGGCCATTTTCTCAGCGTCTTCGTCGTCCATCCAAATTTGATGGTAACCAGCAAAGCAATCCACGAACGACTGAAGCTCATGTTTGGCGCAATTGTCAATCAGGATATGTATGTTCGGGAGAGGAAAATAATCCTTCGGACTAGCCCAGTTGAGATCCCGGTAGTCGACACAAACCCTGACCTTTCCATCTTTCTTGGGCACTAGCATGATGTTGGCTAACCATGTCGGGTATTAAACTACCCTGAGAACCTTGGCATTGATTTTCTTGGTAACTTCCTCTTTGATTCTCATACTCATATCCGGCTTGAACTTTCTGAGCTTTTGCTTTACCGGCGGGCTCATTGGATTGGTCGGTAACTTGTGAGCCACGATGGATGTACTTAGACCAGGCATGTCATCGCACGACCATGCAATATGTATTTATACTCTTTTAAGAATTTTTTGTATTCCACTTTCTGTGATGGCGACAAATGAATGTTGATGCGAGTTTTTTTGATAGTTTCTGAATCTCCCAGGTTGATTATCTCGGTTTCCTCCAGATTGGACTTAGGTCTGTTCTCAAAATCCTCAATTTCTCTGATAATTTCATCGGGTATGACATCCTCTTCTTCTGAACCACTGTCCTTTTGTTGTGTTGTCTCATTGAATGTCACAGTCATTGGTTCATCAAGACATGGAATAGTGATGCTGCATAGTTAAAATAATGAGAGGAAACGATAATAAATAAATACAGATTCGTTGAAACATAAAAGTGATTTTCGAATGTTTTGGAACATTGGAGATTTTATTGGAAAATGCGAAAAGGAAATCATTAGCAAAATGAAATAAACAATGCTTGTTCAGCCTTTCTACCCCGGGACTCATCGGGCCCTGGATGGTCTGACAGTCCAATTCTTGGGAAATGATCCCTTTCTCATAGCTTGGATGGTAGGGCCTTTGGATCTGGTATGATAAGCTGATGATGCTAGTATGCGTGAACCAACCTTTAGGGTATGTGAATAATCAAAAGAAAGAAAGAAAAACAAAAGGTAGCCAAGTCAGTAAGAGTTCTGAAAAGAATATTTGCAATACTTAAACACATATTGCAGAATGTAAATTCGCGTCCTATTTTGGGAGCCTCGTTGAGCCCGTGGTAGGCCTAGCGACAAGTTGATTTGGAGAACTTAGATGCGAATAATTGCCCCATTTTATTTATATAAAAAATAGAGGAATCCCAAAACGACACTAAGATAATAAAAGATAAGTCACTATTGGCACTTGGCCTTATTATATTTAGGAAAAAGTAGGTAAATCTAATATACTTGGTCCTAGAAGGACCTTCCCCAGGCTTGATCTTTTTGACATATTTTGGATCATGCCGAACCTGGGGACTTCGTGCCTCATTTTCTGCAAAACAATAAAGTTAGACCCTTACCTCTGCCAGACTTGACTACTTATACACTTATGATTAGCATACATGCATTTAGTTCTCCAAATAAATGCACAAAACGTGATTGCTTCTGTTGGGATTTTGAATAACCCGGTGGACTTTTGGATAAGACTGTCTTAAAAGGTTATTGTGCGGACAACACATTAACCCGGCTAGGTTTGACCATGATGCATGTACAATATAACAGAGTAAGGTTTCTATGAGGTTTTAGACTGGTACCCTCAAGCAGACAACTTGAGGGGGAAAGGCACAGAACCGTCAACTACACCACTGATCGACTAGTTTTACCATTAATAAGCCTTTCCGAATTTAGGGGTGATATAAAATGGAAGAGCATAACCACTCATCAAGCGTTACTATAGGATTTGTATAGGTACGAGTGGAATATGATGTTGAGCATGATTATGCGACAATAAATGAGAAATAAAAGCATGTTGTCATGTATTTGCACGTTATGAAAGCGGTAAATACAACAGTTATGATTGAAAAGCAATTAGAAAGGAAAACAAAAAGAAACATGTCAGCTTTGATTTTGAAAAGAACAAGTACTTGAAAGAGATAAACAATTAATTGCACATAAAAGGGGAAAGTGAAAGGTCGCAAGTATTAACAAAGTAATGACAAGTTCACAAAGCAGTTTGAAATGGTAAAAGCCTTGATATATCCCCAGTAGAGTCGCCATGCTGTCGCTCCCCCCTCTCTTCTCCCTCTCTTTTCAGGTCGATCAGGGTATTCGACATTATTGGGATAACTCGTTTCCTTTTGGGAAAGGGGTAAGGAATTGAAGATTCGCCACCCAACGAATTAAGGTGCGTTAGGGCACCTTCTAAGGGTCATTTACAAACACAGATTGGATAACCAGAGATAGGGTAAGGGCTTGAAATTACTTCAAGGGGAAGGTTTTAGGCACCCCTCGAAGTCCACAACTGTGGTTCCCGGCCAAACAAGCTTTGTGAATTTTAAAACAGGTAGCACATAAGATATAAAAGCACATAGGTAAACAAATAAAGGTTTTCTGAGAAGATTCGCAGTCTAAGGACACATATGTGCTAAAGTTTAAAAGATTTAGAGTCTGGTCACACATATAAGGTTTTGAAAGAGTTATGATCTAAACACACATATGTAAGGGATAAGGGGTCCTAGGTTGTTTATCCCATAGGATCACATCAGTACACTGCCCGATAATCACTCCTCAGAAGAGGGGCTACATGTGGCATTAGCGCACCAACTAGCATATCCATGTCTACCATTCCCCACCCCTTAGCGGTTATTAAAAAAGTTTATTTAACAACCTCTATGCGTGTTGTTACCCGTCCCTCCTTAATGGTCCTGGAGGAGATTATGACCTCTACTTAAAGGTAGTTCTAAATAGACCCATAAGGTTGAAAGGAGAAAATACTATGCGACAGGCAAGAACATATAGAACTTTAACAGATAAAGGCGGGGAAAAACAATTAAGAGGCTCAGATTTACCTCCACATATAATGCACGTAAACAAAACGACTCAAACACAAATAAGCGCAGTAATATTAGACAGGATCCTAAAACATGATGTCTAAGTGAATATCAAAACACAGAAGATATGCAATTTTATTTTATAAGCCTAGAAGCAGGGGCCTGAATCAGTTTGCCTACTGATTTTAAGCATGTTAACCATTAAGCAGTAAACACAAAAGAAATAGCTTTCCAGTTTTAAAAAGGTTGGTTACCTAAGGCTTGCCTAGGCGTGGGGGAATGCACAATAGTTACAAGAATTATTAAAACAATTTAGAAGTTGTTTTACCTAAAGCATGATGTTCTAAGTGTTGCAAAAACACATGGGTTATTACCAGTTTTACTAACACGGGATAATAATATGGAGACTGTCTTATGTCCCTTTTTCATGCATCAGTAGTTTAGCTAGGTGTGACTTAGTGAGATCCTAAAACAGGGTATCTAGTATGATCATTATAAGATGCAGAATGATTTATATGAAAAATTCCTAAAACATGATTTCTATATGCACAGAAAGTTACAGCATGATTTCAAAATATGCAGTAGCAGCAATTTTCATGTTAATATTGTTATTTAGCCTAGAATCAGGGTTTCTAAGTGATGAAAATAATGTCAAATGAGATGCTGAAACAGTAAACCTAAGAACATGATATCTAATGCATGGCATGCTTAGAATGTATTGGTCCTAAATATAGATTCTAATGCGCACATAGAAATGTAAGCCTAAGGCATTGTTTCAGCCCCATTGATATCGACAACAGAATGGCTACCCTTCCCTTTTCACTATCAATCCCCAATATTCGTTTACAACAATTATTACAAACCAATGTGAATGAAATACATAAGTAGATAAAGAAAAATAAGAAGTTACACTATAGGGAGCCTGAAAACAAGCCCAGATTCTCAGAACCTCAAATGCCCAAATGTTTCATAGCCTTTCTCATATCCGGGTGTGTCAGAGTTCCCTAAGGACCTCAAGGGATCCCGGGCAGTGCTCACACCCAGATTTCACAACCATAATTGAGTAAGTGCAGTGTGGAAGAGCCAACTCTAATGCATCGGAGTTCAGAGGGATCTCATAGGGATCCCTAAGCAGTCACACATTAGAGGGGAAGAACATAAGGACCTAAGAGTAGAGTGAGAGTGCTTGATATAGTTTTGAAATGCTTTTAGTAAGAAAACATTGTTAAAAAAGACTTGATTGAAATAGTTTTGTGAAATAAAAGAGGGAGTCATTTAGTAAAACAACTTTTGAAAAGAGAGAGTTATATAATTAAACAACAGCAGATCAAACATAGAGCCAAAACCAAACTCGGCAATACTTAAATAACACAAAACCAAAACAGGAAGAACAAACCTACACACAGGGGTGATGGGGATTGGGGACACATAGGGCACATGTACTGCACACATAATTACAGGAGCATGAGAATTTTTATAGGGATTTAGGGAATCAACATATCATGAATCTCAGAACCAACACAGGATCAGGCAACTTAGGATTGCTAACTGCTTTGCACAAAAAGGTTCATGATAGAAATCAAGGAAAACATAAGTAAGGCAAAGTCACATTGAGGTATACTACAAAGGGGGTTCATAAGCAGAATGATCCTAAGGGGTTGGACATATTCAGAAGCATGCTCATAAAGAATTAAAGTAGACATATTAGTTGCAGGTTGAAAAACAAAATCACAGATAGAAACATATTAAAAACATAATAAACTGAAGAAGTAAAAGAAGCATATTGGTTTGGGAATTGAAGTCAGAACATACCAGTAAAGAAGACAGTTATCAAAAAAGTGAAGGGACATGAGAGCAAAATAGTTAGCCTTGTCTTGCAGTCAGCTAACTCAGAATAATAGTAAGTAACACAGAAAGAGAGCAGAAAGTTTTGAGTGAGAAAGAGAGAGAGTGTAACGACCCGGCCGGTCGTTCCGAGAGTTTATCCCTATTTTTTCCATTTTTACTTCATTATTATGTGGTTCAGCTTCATTTATGTGTGTTGGGTTGGTTGGTTTGGGTTCAGAGTGGTCATGATGAGAATTGAGGCATTTTGTCTCTCAAGGTAGCCTAATAGCTGAGAAAGTCGACTGAGAGTTGACTTATTGGCGAACGACCTCGGAAGGCGGATTTTATGGATCAGATAGCTTCGTTAGGTGAATTGGAACTTAGAATTAGGCTTGAATTGGCGAAAGTTAGTTTTTTGGCGATTTTTGGTCGGTAGTGGAAAATAGTCTATTGGGGTCGGAATGGAATTCTTGAAGTTGGAACAGGTCCGTAATGTCATTTTGAGTATGTATGCAAGGTTTCAGGTTAATCGGAGGTATTTTGGTTGGTTTCGGCGTAGTTGGGAAAATTTGGAAGTTTCAAAGTTCATAGGCTTGAATTTGATGTTATTTTGGTATTGTTGCGTTGATTTTGGTGTTATTTTGGTATTGTTGCGTTGATTTTGGTGTTTCAAAGACTTGACTAAGTTTGAATGGTTTTATGGGATATGGTGGTATATTTGGTTGAGGTCCTGAGGGCCTCGGGTGTGTTTCCGGTGGTTAACGGACCAACTTTTGGCTTGAAAACTAGGCAGATTTTTGCTGGTATGAGTTTCTGGTTTCCTTCTATGTGATCGCAGGAGGGAGTTTGCGATCGGGTAGACCTTGCTGGGGATGGCAGGATTTTTGTTATATGCAATCACGTGGTGGAGGTCGCGATCGCGATCGCGATCGCGTGAGTATGAAGTTTTTGGGCAGTGCGATCGCGTAGTGTTGTTTCGTTCGCGTAGAGTTAAAGGGGCGCGTGAGTGGACGGAGCCGTTGTTCTTCGCGATCGCGTAGAGTGGTTTGTGACCGCGTTGGTTTATGTCCTGCCGAATCGCGATCGCGTGTGGATGTCTGCGACCGCGTAGTGTAATTTGATGGGGCAGCAGATTTGTTCTTCACGATCGCGTGGGAGTTTCCGCGATCGCAGTGAAGAAAAGCAGTCAGTTTTATGTCCTACTTCGGGGATTCTTGAACATAACTTGTTTTTCCGTTTGAGAGCTCGAGAGAAGGCCATTTTGGATGAGTTTTCCAGCGGGGTTCTTGTGGTAAGTTTTCTTCAACCATCTTTGGTTCCATTTCATGAATTTGTCTTGATTTTCACCATGCAATTGGAGGAATTAAAGAACAAAAGTTGGGGAAAAATAGGAGGAAAATTTGGAAAATTCTTTTGGTGTTTTGAGTGGGCAATTGAGGTCTGATTTTTGTAAATTTGGTATGGGTAGACTCGTAAGGGAATGAGGATTCTTGTGATGTAAATTTTATTGGATTCCGAGACATGGGCCCGGGGCTCGAGTTTGGCTGAATTTCGAGATTCTTGTATAAATTGATAATTTTCGGCTGGGTTGTGTTCCTTGAGTATATATTAATGACGTTGAACTGGTTTTGGCTAGATTCGGAGCAATGTGGATCCAATTTGAGGGGCAAGAGCATAGCGGACTAGTGTTGTGGCCCGGTAGCGGTAAGTAATGGTTATAAATCTTGTCCTGAGGGTACGAAACCCTGGACTACATATTTTTCACTGATTTTAGAATGGTGCACATGATGTGGCGCGTACTGATTTTTGGATTGGACTATATCCTCTCCGCGACAGCTAATGAGTTGCATATTTTACTCAAAACCTTATGTTAAATTATGTTCTAAATATTGTTGAAATATTTGGGCTATAAGCCGTGTTTGGGGCCTCGTGCCGACCTGTTTAAACCCCTTGGGCGCTTTTTATTGCTGTTTTCCTCACTATCTATTGATGATTTCACTCAGCCGCATTGTGCTTGCTGTTTTCAAAACTAAGCATGATTTACATTACTTTGAGATTTAAAAATGATGTTTTGGGTTGAGTACCCTGTTTTACTGATTCGCCCGAGGGGCTTTTTTAGTGGTACTGCTGAGTGAGGCCGAGGGCCTAATTGTGAGGTGCTGAGTGATATTAGCGCTTGGGCTGAAGGATCCCCTCTGGAGTCTGTACACACCCTCAGTGAGTGCACCGAGTGCCGAGAGACGAGTGATTTGGAGGCATGAGTGACTATGAGGTGCTGAGTGATTGTGAGGTGCTGAGTGACTGTGAGGCATGCCCGAGGGGCTGATTATGATACATGTTTTTTTTGCCCGAGGGGATACTTATGATTTACTACTTTCATTTTCATACTAAATCTTCTGGTTTGAAGTTGTTAAAAATATGCATTCTTTAAAGGACTTTTCTGAAGTTGTTTTTAAGGCATGATGATTTCACATATGTATGTTATACTGTTGGAAAGAAAGGTTGTGCATCTTGTGATTTGATGGCATTGATTTTATGTGTTTCTTGCTGCTCAGACCTAATTTATTTTTATTACTACTGAGTTGGTGTACTCACATTACTCCTTGCACCTTGTGTGCAGATTCAGGTGTTAGGGCAAGGTGAGCTGCCTATCTGTTCTAGATATTCTCGGAGGTTTGCAAGGTAACTGCATGCGTCCGCAGTCCTGCTCCTTCTCCTACTTACTATTATAGAATTTATTTTCGTCGAGTTGTATATTTTATGTAGATGCTCATGACCAGTGACTCGGGGTTCTCGGGGGTTGTATTTAATGTTCAGTATAGATTTAACTGTGTTCTAAATGTTTAAAGGAACTTTCATGGGTAATAACTATAGTAAAGATGTAAACGGAAGTTTATTATGATTCGAGTTTGGGTTTTGGCTAGCCTAGTTCAACAATAGGCGCCATCACGACTGACTTAGATTTGGGGTTGTGACAGAGAGAGAGAGAGAGATTTTTGAACCAATGTGCTCGTGTGTTGTGTTAATGAAAGAGCAATGTATATATAGTTTGAAACTAGGTATAGAATAACGTAAAAATCAATGTCATGCAGTTATTGGGGAATCATAATCAATCAACATAAAATCAATGTAAGTACTCCCTTTAATTAAGGAGTTAACTTCAAACGGTAATAAACATGTAATAAATAAGGAAAGATACCATATGTGACTGGAATATAATACACAAGGAAACAACCTCAGCACATAGAAGTATAAGACATGTAATAGATGCTAGGTTCAGAAAATCTAATTAAGAAAAGTACTTAAAAAAATCGATTGATAGAATAATCGCCCATAAAATAAGGCAGGAAAATAGTTTAGTGGTTGAAATCAGTAGAGAATAGAGGATATCAATCACAGGGAATTAGGGATTCAAACAGGAGTATTATTTATTAAGGGGAATCAACACAAATTGCATGGAATAAACACATAATAGGCAAGGAAAAAGGCAAGAATCAAAACCCTAATAGGCACGGTAAAGTAAAAATCACATAGAATCAGGGATCCAAACTGGAACATAGTACTGATGAACACAAACTTCTGAGAATAAGCGAGATACACACATAATAGGCAGGAATAGGCAAAATCAGAAACCCTAATAAGCCAAATAGTGTGAAAATCACACAAAATTAGGGATTCGCATAGAGCATAGCATGACTTGAAAGAATAGACATGATATAGGTGGAAGAAGCAACAATCAAAAACCCTAATAAGGTAAAATAACAGAAACTCTGAACGAATTCATAAATAAAAGACATGCAAATGAATCAAATAAACAAATAAGCAAGAACAGAATCAGAACCCATGATTAATACGAAGAAACTTAGGGTTTTGACATAATAAGTCAGACAAGAGGGGAAAAGCTTAAATAGACGCTTAAACATATTGAAAATCATAGAATAACCCTTAAATCAGAAGAAGAATCATTTTTGAAAAGGGTCAAGAAACCCTAGCTTGAAGACGAAGAGGCGTTTTAGCAAAAAATGGAGAAATCATTAAAGAAAACATCAAAATAACTCAGGATACACCTAGATCTATTATAGGTCCAAGAAGTCAAGAGTTAAAATAGGGTTTCAGAGATAGGTAACCTAGAGATGAGATAATCGACTTAGAAACCATAGGTTTTAGCTGGAGATGGAAGGATCTTATTCGGCAGGCCGAGGGCGGCGTGATAACGACATGAAAAGGCCATGGTTTGAGTTGAACCGCCACTGGTTCCTTTGAGGATCTTAAGGTAGCAGTTATCCTTCATGTGAGGGAGCCATGTGGCTGGGGATGGTGGTGAAACCACCATAGTTACCGGCAAGCCAACGGCATGTGAGTAAGTTTAGCAGAGAGAGTTTTGAGAGAGATGAGAGGGATGTAACGACGAAGTGAAAGAGAGGAAAATGAGAGGAAAGGGGGGGGGTAGTCTTTAGGATTAAATTAGGTAAGAAGAGATCTGGACCGTTGATAAAAAATGATCAATGGTCCAGATTAAAAGGGGAACTGGGTCGGGTGATTAATGCATTTGGGCTTGGGGGTATTTGGGCTTGATTTAATGAGGTTTGGGTCTAGTCTAATAGCGAGTGATTAATCAATTTAGGCTAAATTTGAAATAGGCATGGGCTATTTGTTAAATACCCAGATAGTTTAATTAAAATAGTTTTATAAAGTAATTACTAATTATAAAAATGAATCATATGCATGGAAATAAATTAAAAATGATTATTGGATATTTAAAAATATAGAAGGCTAATTTCTAGTAAAAAAATAGTATAAAATTACATGCTTAGGCTATAATTGCAAAGTCATTGCAATTATAGCCAAAAGATGTCAATTTGGCTAATTATGAAATAATTTCATCTTATTAGGACCATAAACAATGAATTAAATCAAGAAATGCCTTTGAAATCATTTGTGATGCGATTTAGTAATTATTTATTGGAAATAAAATGCTAGATAAGTTAGTCAAAATATAGGAAAATTATGGAAAATACCAATCGTAGTTAATGCATGATTTTGAAGGTACATATGCAATTTTAAAAATATTTTGGGAAAAATTGGGTATCAACGCTTGTTTTGTCCATAGTTAGCTTATCTTAGTGCCCACATATGTCAGAGTTTTCGTGTAACTCATATGATCTCGAATATTACTTTTAATTTTACTTCCCGTTCATTAGCCACGGTAGGTGCCACTTTCCTTTGGAGTTCTTACAATGTTGTTATAAGACCATTTCCTCTTTAAGTCACTGAGTTTAGGTTGAAGCCTTCTTCCTTATTTTCCTTAGCTAGTCTTTCATTGTAGTACTTTGGGAGGACCCTCTGACTCTTGTAAAGATGCGAGCTTATTACATCGTATACCCGATGTAATTTTTGACGTTCTTCTGCGCCGCTAATTATCCGTAGTTACTAACCTCTGCGCCCTTGTGCTTGTAGGGTTGCTTCTGAACTGATATTTCGACTGTCTTCCTAGTGGCATTCTCTTTTATTTCCGTAGTACTCATTGTGAGCATGTAATTTTTAACCTACTGTATATTCCTACAAAATTCAATAAATCAATTAATGATTATAAACCTTGTTGAATTTCAATGTCTGTGCGTGAATTATTTGCATTACATAAATCATAATTTGTCTTTTAAAATTCATAAATGATTTAAAGTTGCATGATTCGGTGCATGACTTCAATCATTTTTTATTGGAAAATTACGGAAAATTATTCTTCAAATAATCACATTTTTTAACTAGAAATTTCAACCTTTAATTTACTCATTAATTAAAATTTAAACTAGAGTTAATTAATATATTACTTGTAATCGATTGAAATAAATAACAACAAAAAGGTTAATANGCATTACATAAATCATAATTTTTCATTTAAAATTCATAAATGATTTAAAGTTGCATGATTCGGTGCATGACTTCAATCATTTTTTATTGGAAAATTACTGAAAATTATTCTTCAAATAATCACATTTTTCAACTAGAAATTTCAACCTTTAATTTACTCATTAATTAAAATTTAAACTAGAGTTAATTAATATATTACTTGTAATCGATTGAAATAAATAACAACAAAAATGTTGATTATTTGACACAATGTAGATTTAATGATTAATTCATTCATTTTTTCTAACAAAATTGTGAAATTTGTTCCTTAAATGATATGAGTACTAAATTAAATGATATTACTCTTAATTAATTTATAATTAGACAAAAACTAAGTTAATATTAATCACTACATTTTTTTAGTAACTGTTAGAGTTAAAATAGGTTTAAAAACGGACCTGGGTCAAATTACCAGGCCCAAAATCCCTTCTCCCTAACACCAAATCCGGACCAGCCCAAGCCCCTCACCCGACCTGCCCTAGCTAAACCAAAACGACGTCGTTTTAGGCCCAGTCAATCCCAACCATTGATCTGTCTATGATCCAACAGACTGGAACTGGCCATCCTTTCCGTATTTAAGTGTCCAAACCCCACCCCATACCACCATTTCGATCCAAACCCAACCTCAACCTAAACCCTAGCCTCCCTACCTCCTTCATCTCTCTCAAAATCTAAACCCTAGCCGCCTCTGAAACCCCACCACCGTCCGAACACCATAACCACTCTAATCAACCCCAAATCTCTACCAGGCAACCACCGTTACCCCCTCTATCACCACCCATTATCATCTACCCTGAAAAACTGATGTACGTGCTTGGGTTTCAGATCTAAGAATCTGAAACCCCCCAAAAATTTCTCCCCGGCCGATTCGAGGGCAACCAATGGGTTAGACCTTCATAGGTAGATTGCTCTTAACTAGAGCAATCGATCCATGAAGGTTTAATTCATTTTCAAAACCCCCGTCAGATCTGGTAAGGTCCAGTGACCCCCTCCCCTTTCCCGGCCAAAAAAAAAAAACCCTTTCTACGGGTATCCCCCTTCCCTTTTTTTTAACTTTTTTGGTTTATACCTGTCTAGATTTAGTTTATTTTTATGAAAGATTTGTGTAGATCTGTCGTTTGTTCCCCCACCTGTGTATATTTTCTCATTGTCATTTAAATTTTAAGCATGTTTCATGACTTTTTGTCATACTAGGTAATTAGGTTCTCCCTGTTAATCATACCTCCTGAATTAGGTTTCATCATCGACTGCACATATGATATTTCTGTTTTGATTCACATTGTTTTCGATTGATTCAGTACTTAACACATTATGCAATTGTGAACTATTTTTTTTGCAACCACGATTAATCAGTCTTAGATTGTCCTGTTAGTCCCCATTGATTTGCTAAGGATTGTCCTTATTTGATCTATGCTTAAGTTTGTGTTAGGTTGCCTTCACTGTCGCTCTTTCCCACATTCGATTGATTATTTACTCTAGTTTAGTGTAATCTAGGATTATACCCTCCACCCTGACTAAGAAATTAAATAAGAATCTAATTAGATGATCATACACAACTAATTGAGTATACACGTGAACTAAGTAACAGCCTAATTAATCTAAGTCTAAGAAGTTTTAGGTAATTGATTAATCTGAAATTAATCAACCCTTGATAGGACAACAAAGTTTAGCTACTATTGATTAAATCAGAATGGAGTTACCTAACTAGCTTTCTTGGATCAAGCTAACATCCTAGAATGATCAAAATAGTTTGAAAGTTCAGTGTCATAGAATTAATCACTCAATTGACTAAAAGTTAACAAATAAACCTAATTGCACCTAATGAAATTTTTTAAACCAATAAGTTCAATTAACTACTGATTCTAATGGTAATCAATTTGAGTTGAATTGATTTGAGAAATTAGACATAAGTCACACTCAACTAGCAGACTTAATATTCTAGTTGAGCTGAGTCCTAGATAACTAGTTTAACATCAATTAACTAAGTTTAACAATAATTGTTTCACTTAGACTCACATTTCAATGATTCCAACTTCTTCAATCTAGACCTTAGTTCAGGTAGCTTCTTAAGTATTTAACTAAAAATAAAATTTGTTTAAGACAATTAGTTTGAGGTTAATGGACTAAAACAGATTCATTTAACCTAAGTTAAGAGAATTTAGTTGACTAACCTCCATTGAGTTTAATTAAACTGATGATTAAATAACTTAAATATAGATAAGTAGTGTGAAAGCCAACTCTAGGCATTTAATCAACCAATCTTCATTCAATTGACTCAACCTTAGTTAAGAACAATTAGTTATCACCCAAAAGAACCTTCTAGATTAGATAAATATTAGGAAATCAGATACTTAGGGATAGAAGGGTAATTTCAAGGGGTGGAATGTTCTGGAAAGTACAACTGTCCCAAAAGGATAGGGTTGGCAGCTGTACTTGTACCCTTTTCAGCTCATTTAGGACAGGGAATATGCTGAGCATATCCTATCCCAACTATCCCTATATATACACACACTCTTTACCACTAGGGGGAGGATTTGTTAGACCCTTCTTTGGAACCTTTTGGACTGAAAAAATACAAACTTTGACTAACCAAAAGACAAAAAAAACAAAAATGAAACAAAAATGATTTGCAGTAGGAGGGGAAACAATCGGAACATAAGTTGGCTGATAGCTGTGGTTTTCTTTCCTAAAGGATTTGGTTTTGTTTGCTGCCTTGGTCCAATCATTTGGTATTCTTGCTGGACTATTTTTCTGGAAATTTTCTTCCAAACATTCATACCCAAGATTTCTGGGTGTATTTTTGTTGGACTGTTTGGTCTTCTCTGGGGTTGCTGTTTATTGTTGTTGGGTTTCTCTTCTTTTTTCTGCTGATTTCTATATTCCTGACCTTTATTTGGTCAGGACTTTCTGTTGTTATCCTAACTCTTAGAGGTATGTAAAACTGAGTTTCCCTTTATATATGAAATCTGAAGATCGTAAGTCTGTTGTCTTTCCCCCATGAATCTGCATTTTTATTTGCTTAGACTTACTTCTGTATAAACTTATGTGCATAAATATGGAGTAACACATTATGTTTGTTTAGATTCTAATCTCTGAATTTTACGTAAGTTTGCTTCATCTTAAAACTGCATGTGTATGTCTGTGCAATCAATGTTTAAATTGAAAAAATAGCATCAAA
Organism: Nicotiana knightiana; assembly: GCA_005239525.1. Lineage (NCBI taxonomy): Eukaryota > Viridiplantae > Streptophyta > Magnoliopsida > Solanales > Solanaceae > Nicotiana > Nicotiana knightiana. Next base: position 83,904 of record ML371304.1, on the reverse strand, counting down.
GGTAATGAACTTAACCTCTCATGGTTAAGTTCATCCTATAAAGATGCTGAAATACTGGTTTATTCCAGGTGTTAGATATTTAGATACTGTTATGAAACAACACTAGGGTAGATGAATTTGACCCTCTATAATGGTCAAATTCACCCCATATCAGATGCTTAAACAATAGTTTAATTGCTGAAAGTCACCCTCTTAGGGGTATAAAATAGGTGATCAAAAAGGGTTTTGGAATAAGGAATCTGGTCTATTTAAACGTCCAGATTCATTCTCTAAAGATGCCTAAATTATCAAAGTCCCTGTATAGTTTGGAATTATGTTAGCATCGGCACTAGGGTAGATGAATTTGATTTATTGATAATCAAACTCACCCCATGATAAGTGCACAAATGTTAGTAAGTTGGATGAAGATTACCCTTCAAAAGGGGTATAAAGTATGTAGTTGAGAAGGCCATTAGAGTGAGAATCTGACCATTGGATGGTCAGATTCATCCTCTAAAAAGGCCTAGATAAGCAAAGTTTTCCTATAGAGTTTATAATTATGTTAGTTTAGCAGTTGGGTAGATGGATTTGATTCTTTAATAGTCAAATTCACCCCTAGGTAGTACCTAAAAAGTAGCCTAGGGTGCTGAGAATTACCCTTTACGGATATAAAGTGGATAATCAAAGGCTCCTTAGAGGAAAGAATCTGAATCCTTTATTATGATCAGATTATCCTCTTAAAATGCCTGCATAACCAAGTCAAGGAATTAATATGGACTGAAGGTCCAAAGTATGAAAAAATGACATTCCGGAGTTGTGTTGATCCTTTTATGATCATATTCACTGAGAAAGCGCATAAATAATTCTGCCAGATAGTATGGTTTAAACACACGCAATATCAGGATTAAAACTGACCTCTTAATGGTCAGTTTGGTTTTGGTAGTTGCATAACACCTAAATTGTATTGGGGTGTTTTACAGATTCCAAAGAGAAGACTCAAACGTAAGGCTTCAAGAGAGCTTCAAGTCAGCAAATCAGTTAGAAATTCTTTTTTTTTAGTTTCTTTCATTCTGGAAAGTGTATAGGGGAAGTCAAGTTATAACCCCCCTCCCTATATTTCTTGTGTTTTCATTGTAATGTAATTAAAAGATTGGACTGTATTGTGTTATTATGGCTAACTTGGGCATATAGAAATGGGCCAGGCTATTAATAATAGCATGTCAAGGCGTGAATTAGCTTGAACCCCAGGCTATTGAGCTTAAGGGATATCGAAGCCCTCAGGATTCAATGATATACTATTCTGTTTGAAAATTGAAGTTTATTTAGTATAGCCTGTAGAAAAATGTAAATAACTTTAAGTCTCACATGACTCTTCTACTGAATTTAAGATGCATTTTACAGTGATTACATACGTTAGGGATTTGACTATTAAGATTCAATTGAGATTAAAAAGTGTCTTCAAAACTCGAGTAATTTTGGTATTAAAACTGATCTGCCCGAAATTCTAGATTTCCTTGTGAAAAACCTGCGTTGTTGAAAGTCCAATGATTTACTTATTCTGAACCTGATGAATTTGGGATATATAAGTATAGTCTTCCCAAACAGTACCTCTTTAGTAACTAAAAAACAAAAAATATATTAAGCGTGCAAATTCGCTTCTGATTGTTGTTCAAAAACGATGAATTCATATTTCTATTGTATCCTTGATTTACTTAAATTTTGTTAGTTGAATTACATATCGCTTCTTTCATAAATGGCACATACTAGGATTTAGCCAAAAAGGGATAATTGATAAATTGGGCTAAAATATGGCCATAGCCCAAGCATTGGTCTTTAAATTACTGAACTTAGTCTTAGAAAATCTTCTACATATATTTTAGGTTGAAAAATACATATTTAGATTGAAATCTAGTAAATAATCAAGTATTACTTCAAACGACCATAATCTACACGCGGGTGCGACAACTCATGTCCCCGTCTTCAACTTCAAACTATAATAAAAAATCACATGTTATAATGGCGGGTGCATTTCATGTGGCGTAGTTATAATATGTCCAAAAACCAAATAAGTGCACGACATCGTGACTTATTTCAAGATAAATCCATAAATACTAAAAGCGTTTAAAAATTAAACGATTAAATGCACAATAAGCAAAAAATATGTAAATCATCAGATAACTAGGCCAAATATTAATAGTTAAGTAACCGTGCTAGAACCACGGAACTCGGGAATGCCTAACACCTTCTCCCGGGTTAACAGAATTCCTTACTCGGATTTCTGTTACGCAGACAAATCAAAACAAGAAAAAAATAAATAAATAATTTCCTCGGTTTGGGGTTTTCTTAACACGGTGTCCCGGAGAATCGTCAAAAATCCGGGTGGTGACTCTGAAACTAATAAATAAATCCCAAATCCGCATAATGTCACTTAAATTGGAAAAAACTCCCGTATCCAACCCTTGTCGGAAAAAGGAGGTGTGACAGCTCTGGCGACTCTGTTGGGGATTTAGAACCCAGAATCACTGGTTTATGGTTCAAGAATTCGAGCTTAGAATAGCTGTTATATTTGGCTTTATTATCTGATTTATATGGTTGAACCGAATGTGCTAAATGCTGCTTTTACCGCTTTAATATTATCTGAAGTGTATATATAATGTGCCAAATCCCGCTTCTCTCTGAGTCTTCTAAATCATCTGGGAAGTGTGCACTTCGTGTGACTTCTTTTCTGTTAGAGTCATATCCAAATTTTAGAACGAGGTTCGGATAAGTTGCAAAGCCGGCGAAGCTTCTGTATTCCCGGTACGCTGCCCCAACCTCGGCTCGAGCTGTCCGCTCGGGTAAGCCTGGTCTAGAACAAAACCCCAGATTTAAACCTAGAATAACAAAACCTCATGCCGGATCCCTAGTAGGAACGCTTATTTGCATCATGTGCATTTGACTTAGGGGACTCAACACAGGGGTTGGGTCCATCTAGGACAGGTGGACCCGAAATAAAAGACTACCCTGATGCATCTTATTTTCTACGTATGCATTTATTTGTCACAGCTTGTGTATCGACCGGCTAAACAAAAATGATGAGCAGAAAAACCAAGAGTGAGGTAGAATAGAGAAGTTACCCTATTTTAGGAAATCCTCGTGTTTATTCCGAAACGCTGCAAAAATTTCTAAAACAAATAAATAAAATATACAAAAATAAAATGAGTGGGTATACATTAATCAAGATTTTTCCCGAACTATGCTTTGTTTGATTCTCACTGGTGTGAGATACGTAGGCAACCCTCATCGGGTCCAACTCCATTCTTTCAAAATCAAACAAATATGGCTTTAAATAAAATCAGGTGACACCATTATAGCCTAATTGCCCAAGTGGGGCGCCGGAAGGCCATTTGGCATGAATATCCACCTATGTTTTTAAAATATCGACCCAATTCGCGAACACTGCTTTAAAAAGGCCGTGTTCGCAAAGGTGGTCCATTGTCTTTAAGCCTTTTCCCCAAAACGACACTTTTTGAAATTTTTTTATGTGGTCTTAATAAAAAGAACGAATGTGCAGGATGAATACAGTTGAAAACATTCCTTTCAAAGTAGTCGAGGAAATCCCTCTGGGACTCCATATGTGGTGGAGCAACTTGAGGGAGGACTTACAGGCCTTTTAAAGATCAAGCTGAGATTGGACATCGTCGAAGCTCTAATATTGTTTTGGGATCCCTCCCACAATGTATTTCACTTCTCGGACTTTGAATTAACCCCCACGCTGGAGGAAATAACAGGGTATGCTGGTCTCAATGACAAGCTCAGAAGTCGGTACCCAGTGGAACCCAGGGCGGTGACTCCCCACAAGTTTCTGGATCTGTTGAACATTAGCCGGGACGTCCAAGACCCACATCTGTTCGAAGGCTTATGTACTTTCTACTTTCTTTATAGACGTTTTGGAGATCCCCAAGGTTACGAGGATAGCAACACTGGTCTAACTCACAAAGATCAGGCTAAATGGGAAGCCCGCCGGGGGTTAGCTTTTGTGGTAGCATTCTTGGGCACCTTGATATGCCCAAGAAGCGACGGATGCATAGACATCGGACTTGTGGGGATGGCAGACTTCATGATGAAAAAGTCCAATGGCACATTGATACCAATGGCCTTAGCCGAGATATACCGTGCTCTAACAGTTTCCCAATCTGGGGAAAATTCTTCGAGGGGTGCAACCTGCTCCTACAAATCTGGCTGATTGAACACCTCTGCCACCGATCAGGCTATATGAACTATGGTTTAACCGGTTTAAACTGCATTGAGGAACATAGCACTCGGGTAAAAGGCCACCAATTCCCTGAAGGCACGGAATCCTGGCGCTCCTACTTGAGCTCACTAACCGCCAACCAAATCGAGTGGACGTTCGGATGGCTCCCTCTCGACGAGGTGATCAATATGTCGGCTGAGGTTTGCTATCTCCTATTAATGGGCTTGCGAAGCATTCAGCCATATGCACCGCACCGAGTCTTATGCTAGTTGGGGAGGCAACGTGTTCCCCATGATGAGGATTTAAGCCAACAAGCCATTGAATTATGCCCGAGAGCTGCATTCCCTGAAAGCAGGGTCCGCCAAATTTGGAATGAATGCATGTTTTTAGAACCTCAAACTCGAGTGAGAGACATATCAAAATGGGAGGTGGAACCCGCCTACACCTCCTGGTACGGGGTAAGAGGCCGGGAACATCAAGAGGAAGAACGACCCGCAAAAAGACCCCATGTACAACAATTCACCGAGAAAACACAAGAGCATTGGGCTTGGTTAGAAAAAAAGAACAGCTACCGAGCCACCATAAGTAAATTGGAGGCCCAGGTCAGGGCAATCAAGTTCAAAAATACTCTGCAAACTGCCTCAATCGAAGGAGAGAAAAACAGATTAGTTCAAGAAAATGAAGCCCTCCGGGCCCAGATACAGGAACTGAAAACAGCTGCTGAGAACCCAGAAAGAAGCAGGACCGATGAAAGGCTTATCAACGGTTTGAGGCATAAAGTATGTAGTTATGGGAATGAGTCAANAAACTAAAAAAGAAGTATGACCAGGAAGTCGTGGGCTTGAAAGAAAAGTTGGTCACCGTCGAGAACGAAAGGGCCAAACAGGCAAAAGGGTTTAAAACAGAGAGGGAACAATGCTATGCCATGATGGCTCGGTTAGAAAGAGAGTTGCAACGATGGCAAGACCAGAGTCACAAGGATGCCAAAACTTTAGAAGCAAGATCCCAATAAATCGGGCGCCTACTTCAAGAGAAAGTTATTATCAGACGAAGGGTCCAAGAGATAGCTGACTACATCGTTATCAAATGTCAAGAATGCGAAGATATGACTCGAACCACTTTCTTCTCTTCCGTTTTGATCTTTGTCCATAAGATAATGGACGACCTTTACTGCCTCCGACAAGACATAGCACGCAGGCTCGTGGCAAGGCCGAATGATGCCCCACCGGCCCCTGGAGCAATGGAAGCACTAATTTATTCTTGATATTTCGAGTCTGTACTTCACTTTTAGGTCACAATCATATGTTGAGTCCACGATAGTCTTTATAGTTTTCGAAAAATGTGTGTCAAGTCTGTTTTTGCAAGCTCTGAGCTGTTAACTTTCTGTAATCAAAAGCGTTTATTTAATGAATGGAATTTTTCTCATAATAAAGCTTTTTAGAAAATGATATATGCCTTTTGGGGTTTAGTCATGTTGAACTAATGGTCTGATTCACACGGCGCCGTGATACGTAGGCAATCCACATAGGATTCGATCATAATCGTAAGAAAGGAAACCAAAACTAAATAGTGGAAGAAAAATAATAACTGAGAGAAAAACAAACTAAGAGATAAGGCCGGGATGAAGTATACAGCTGTGGCAAAAACATATGGAAAACATCAGGTGCACTGCATACCCCGTACGGGAAATTTGTCTATGTTTTAAAAAACTAACGTTTGCTGGTTTACTCTTAAAGGTATTTTAAGGTGGTTGGTTTTGCGGTAACCTAGCTTCCCATCCCTACTTCACAAGATCGAAGGGAAGCATAGAAATGACTTCTGAAAGTCACCTGCCAATCGTCAACTCCATCGTGGAAGACCTAAACCCCGCTGTTCCAACATCAGAGTCCGCAACAGCGGAAGAAAACAGGGCCATGCGTTGCCACATGCTACAAATGTGGGACGCATGGTCCAATGGTAGGGAACCACCTAGTACTATCCCTGGATTCCCCAAGATAATCCCAGAGCAGAAGGGACGTCTAACATCCCCATATGCTACCCGGCCACGCCATTTGGATATCCAAGCATATCGGCTCATTTTGCCGGAAGGCCTTCTGAGGTTCGCCCCCACGCTTTGTTTTCTGGTACATTTTCCAACATTTTTACCGCACCACCCATTTCCGCCACAGCCCAACCAACTATCTCCGGACCAAGCTTCGAGCCACCGCTGCTTACATTCCAAACACCATCCGTTCATCAGGACATTGCTCATGCTGCTCCCAACGCATATCTCCAACAAACTCAGCCCGAGTTCGCTTTGGGACAGGATAAGAAAGCTTCGAAAGCGAAGAAATAACCCGGAAAATAAGGAGTATTGAACAAAGCCTCAAGAACATGCAAGGGCTAAGCGGGCAGAAAAGTGTCTCCTACGCAGATTTGTGCATGTTCCCGCACGTCCATCTACCTCTCGGGTTCAAGACCCCCAAATTTGAAAGATATGACGGGCATGGAGACCCCATAGCCCACCTGAAAAGATACTGCAACCAACTCAGGGGAGCAGGCGGGAAGGAAGAACTTCTCATGGCGTATTTTGGGGAGAGTTTAACAGGAATTGCATCAGAATGGTATATGGACCAAGATATCTCCCGCTGGCATATATGGGATGACTTAGCCTGGGATTTCTTCCGACAATTTCAATACAATATTGACATTTCCCCCGATAGAAACTCATTGTCCAATCTTAAAAAGAAACCCTCAGAGAGTTTCAGGGAGTACGCCATCAAATGGCGTGAGCAAGCATCCAGAGTCAAGCCTCCAATGGATGAGGTTGAGATGGTGAGCAAGAAGCTGACTTCTTCCAGAATATGATGTCCGCCATGGGCAAGCCATTCGCATAAGCCATTAAAATTGGCGAAATGGTGGAGAGCGGGTTAAAAACTGGTAGTATCCTGAGCCAGTCTGCCATAAGAGCAACCTCTCAGGCTATTCAAAGCGGGACAGGGGTTGCGGCAAACAGAAAAAAGAAAGAAGAAGGGGCCATGATGGTTTTCGATGTCAGGAAACCTCGACAGTACCCACGCCCATTTCCTAAAGCCTCCCAGCATTATTACCCCCACCAAGATACAGCTTATGCTTCGCCCCCTTTTTATGCGGTAATGAATGCTCAACCACATCCCAGGCCTCCACAAGAGCACAATCAGAATAGAACTCCACCCCCGAGAAATAACCACCGTCCCCCACCTCCATATAATCAACGCCCGCCTCAAAACGGCTACCCATACAATGCCTACCCCAGAGAGCCACCAAGGAAATTTAATTTCACTCCCATCGGAGAACCATATTCCAGTATCTTCCCAATGTTGGTGCAAATGGGGCTCTTACAACCTGTACCTCCCAACGGACAGAACCCACAATCACCCTCATTTAGGCGGGCTACCAGTTGTGCTTATCATTCCGGGGCAGAAGGGTACGACACAGAGGACTGTTGGAATCTCAAAAGAGCTGTGGAAAATCTTATTGAACAAAAGAAAGTGGTTCTAAGGAACGAGGAAGCTCCCAATTTAACAAACAATCCACTGCCCGCCCACAATCATGGGCCCGTCATTGGCATGATTTGCGAGGACCGGGATTTCGATCCGGCTCTAAAAGACATCATCGCCATAGCCAATGTAGAAAGAAAACCCAAGATGACACTCAATGCAGCCAAAGAGATGAGAAGGAGCAACCCTGTCCCTCAGATCACGGAGCAGACTAAGACTGGGACAAACAAGGGACCCTCCACAGATGCTGTCCTTTACATCCCCAAAGCACACAGGAAAGAGTAGAGTGTTTTGAGCCCTCCCAGAAGGTTGCGAGTCAACAAGGCAATAATGAATAACTCAAAAATAGGTATCCCAAAGCAGACGTATGCGGCGCAGGGACCAATAATTTCACCCAGGCTGAATGAGCCCGTGGTTATTAGCCGCGCATTGCAAACCCCCATAAAGAACACTACTTCCGTCCCCTAGAATTACCGCGGGACAGTGGTGACATACAAAGGGAAAGATATTACCGGGGAAACGGGCGAGGTAAACCCTTCAGAGAAATACCTCGACCCGGAAAAGCTAAACAAAAGCAAGATGAAAAGTTTCCCCCGCAAAAGGCTAATCGGTCCTGGGGAGGCAAAGGAATTCTTCAAGAACATGAGGACCTCTGAATACGCAATAATCGAAGAGCTCAGGAAATCCCCCGCCCTAGTTTCTCTTCCATCCTTGTTGATGAATTCAAGTGAGCATCAGAAGATCGTGATCAAAACCCTAAAAGAATCATATGATCCGGCCAACACCACGGTCGAACAAATGGAGAGGATGGCAGAACGATATTTTGTGGTCAACCAGATTTCGTTCGGCAAGAATGATTTACCCCCGGAGGGGGCCACCCACAACAAATGTCTCCACCTAACTGTTAAGTGTGAGGGTTACTACGTGAAGGGAGTTATGATGGATGGTGGGTCTGGGGTTGACATTTTCCCTCTATCAACCTTACAAAGAATGGAGATCGGGACTGAAAGAATCAGACCCAACAATGTGTGCGTCCGTGCATTCGATGGTTTCAAAAGGGACACGATGGGGGAGATTGATCTGATTTTGACAATCGGCCCTGTAGACTTTGAAGTAACATTTCAAGTCATGGATATGGATACCTCCTACAATTATCTGTTGGGAAGACCTTGGATTCATGCCGCAGGGGCAGTGCCGTCCACTCTCCACCAAATGGTTAAGTTCGAGTATGAGGACCAGGAAATCGTGGTCCATGGGGAAGACGAGCAATCCATTTACAGGGACCCGCTAGCCCCATGCCTGGAAGCAAGAGAGGGCAGCGAGCACATAGTCTACCAGACTTTCGAGATTGTAATTGTAGACCAACATGAAGAAGAGGCCCCATGCCCTCAACCCTTCCTATCAAACGCCTCAATTATGGTCGCCAACGACATGATCAGACATGGGTACACGCCCGGAAAAGGGCTTGGGGTATCTTTGCAAGGCATCAAAGAACCCGTCACCTTGCCTGTCAATGAAAAGTTCTTCGGCATAGGGTTTCAAGCTACCCCAGACGATGAAACATGGGCTGACCAACGCAAGAAAAATGGTTGGGTATTGCCCCAGCCAATCCCACATATCACTACATCATTTACCAATCCAAAATATGTGGAAGAAGAAGAAGAGGTTTTCACGGCCGAGGAAATAGAAGAAATATGCGGAGCAATGAAGCAAATGTTGTATGAGGCCCATATGGTCCAACCAGGAGAAGGCTCCAGCACGGCCGAAGTACAGTATATGGGACCTGATGACAAGTTGCAAAACTGGGAGGCTACTCCATTCCCCGTTCGGCGGGAGTCTCGGTAGTTCAGCTTTTGCCATCTTTTCTGCACTATGAGTTATTTCAGGGTGTAACTCAAGTTTAAGTTTCTTGCCTTTAAATTTTCGATGTAAACCCTCCTATGTTCAAAATTCAATGAAATGAAATCAAGATTTCATCGTCTACTATCTCTCTCTGATTTTTGTCTACTTTTCTGATTTTTTTCAGTCATAATAATGCGCCTTTAAAAAACATAACATGCGTGCGGACTCCCTACTTTGATCCTAATATGTCGTCTAGCCTCGAAATAATGAATCAAGAACTGGAATACGAAGAAGAAGAGGCTTTCAGATAAATAAATCGATAATTAGAAGAATTCGAGAATAAGCCTAAGCCGAATCTAAACGAAACAAAACCTGTTAACTTAGGCAGTGAGGAAGAGATTCGAGAAACCATGGTAAGTGTCCATGCGGATGAAAACACTAAAGACGCCTTGATTCAACTCCTATTAGAATTCAAGGACGTATTTGCTTGGTCCTACGAAGACATGCCCGGATTAAGTATGGACTTGGTGGTGCACAAATTGCCCACCTACCCCGATCATCCGCCAATCCAACAAAAGCAGAGAAAGTTCAAAACAGACATGAGTGACAAAATCAAAGAAGAGGTCGCTAAACAACTAAAGGCTGGAGTGATCTGAGTGGTCCAATAGACCACATATCTAGCCAATGTGGTCCCGGTGACTAAAAAGGACGAAAAGGTCCGAGTATGTGTCGACTATCGAGATCTGAATAAAGCCAGTCCGAAGGATAATTTTCCACTGCCAAATATACACATCTTAGTGGACAATTGTGCCAAACATGAGGTGCAGTCTTTTGTCGATTGCTATGGAGGATATCACCAGGTGTTGATGGATGAAGAGGATGCAGAAAAGACAGCCTTCACTACACCCTGGGGAACATACTGTTACCGAGTCATGCCGTTTGGTTTAAAGAACGCTGGGGCTACTTATATGAGGGCCATGACTGCCATATTCCACGACATGATGCATCAGGAGATTGAAGTATACGTGGATGACGTGATCGTTAAGTCCAGGACCCAAAATGACCATGTGCAACACTTGAGAAAATTCTTCGAACGCCTGCGCAGATATAATCTAAAGTTGAACCCAGCCAAATGCGCTTTCGGAGTTCCTTCCGGAAAATTACTGGGATTTATAGTCAGTCGACGGGGCATCGAGCTGGATCCGACAAAGATAAAATCCATCCGGGACCTTCCGCCCCCGAGAACCAAGAAGGAAGTTATGAGTCTATTGGGTAGGTTGAACTACATCAGCAGGTTCATCGCTCAGTTGACCTCAACATGTGAGCCTATATTCAAGCTATTGAAAAAAGATGCGACCGTCAAGTGGACAGACGAATGTCAGGTCGCTTTTGACAAGATCAAAGAATATCTATCAAACCCACCAGTATTAGTCCCACCAGAACCAGGGAGGCCTTTGTTCCTCTACCTGACGGTGCTAGAAAATTCCTTTGGGTGTATTGTCGGGCAACACGATGCGACCGGACGGAAACAACAAGCCATTTATTACTTAAGTAAGAAATTCACAAGTTACGAGGCCAAATACTGTCAGTTAGAAAAGACTTGCTGCGCTCTAACTTGGGTAGCTCAAAAGCTCAGACATTATCTAGTGGCTTACACCACCTACCTCATCACGAGGCTGTATCCTTTGAAGTACATATTCCAAAAGCCAATGCCCACCGGGAGATTAGCCAAATGGAAAATCCTGCTCACGGAATTTGATATCGTCTATGTCACTCGCACGGTTGTAAAAGCCCAAGCAATGGCANTATTTTCCGGATGAAGAAATCAATTCCGTTGAAGTAATCTCGGAAGGCGCCGACACTTGGAAAATGTTTTTCGATGGAGCGGCCAACGCAAAAGGTATCGGGATAGGGGCAATCTTGATTTCACTCGAGGGGCAACACTACCCAGCCACGGCCCATCTCCGTTTCTTCTGCACAAACAATACCGCCGAATACGAAGCTTGTATACTGGGCATGAACATGGCCATTGACATAGATGTAAAAGATTTGTTGATCATAGAGGACTCCGATTTGTCCTCAAGCAGGCTCAGGGAGAATGGGAAACTCGAGATGTCAAACTCCTTCCCTATAGACAGCATGTGGAGAATCTCAGTAAACGATTCAAAACGGTCAAGTTCAGGTATACTCCTCGGTGCCATAACGAGTTAGCAGATGCCTTGGCCACTCTAGCTGCAATGCTACCCTATCCAGGTAATGTCCGCATAGACCCGTTGGAGATCCAAATCAAAGAGCGACATGGTTACTACAACAGAGTCAAAGTAGAATCCGATGTCCCGCCATGGTATTATGATATTAAAAGGTTTTTAAAGACCAAAGAATATCCTGAGCAGGCCAACGGAGACCAAAAGAGAACCATCCGAAGGCTCGCCAGCAGTTTCTTCCTAAGTGGGGAAGTACTGTACAAAAGGACACCAAATTTAAATCTGTTAAGATGTGTAGACGCCAAAGAAGCCGAGAAAATCATGGGCGAGGTCCACCCGGGAATATGCGGTCCACACATGAATGGGTACGTCCTTGCAAAGAAAATCTTGCGAGCTAGATATTATTGGATGACCTTGGAGAAAGATTGCTTTGGTTTCGTCCGGAAATGCCATAAGTGCCAAATACATGGCGACCTAATCCATGCGCCACCTTCAGAACTGCAGCCCATGTCGGCACCCTGGCCATTTGTTGCTTGGGGAATGGATGTCATTGGGCCAATCGAGTCAAGGGCCTCAAACGGGCACAGATTCATTTTGGTCGCTATTGACTATTTCACGAAATGGGTCGAGGCCGTCACGTTCAAAGCTGTCACTAAGAAAGTGGTAGTGGATTTCGTGCACA
>ML371304.1:54668-70216 GCA_005239525.1 Nicotiana knightiana | reverse complement strand
TCAGGAAAATGATTCAAACATCTAGACAATGGCACGAAAAGTTGCCTTTTGCGTTATTAGGATACCGTACGACCGTGCGTACGTCGGTGGGAGCTACCCCTTACCTATTGGTTTATCGCACAGAAGCCATGATACCCGCCGAAGTTGAAGTTCCTTCCCTTTGGGTTATTGTCGAAGCAGAAATTGAAGACAATGAGTGGGTCAAAACCCGACTAGAGCAATTAGCTCTGATCGACGAAAAAAGAATGGCTGCAGTATGCCATGGACAATTATACCAACAAAGAATGGCCCGCGCTCACAACAAGAAAGTGCGACCTAGGAGCTTCGAGGTATGGCAACTCGTTTTAAGACGTATCCTCCCACACCACGAAGAAGCGAAAGGAAAATTCACTCCAAATTGGAAAGGTCCATACATCATAAGGAAAATGCTACCAAAAGGAGCATTATACCTAGGAGACATCAAAGGAAATGACCCCGAAACGACTGTCAATGCAGATGCTNATTACCCTCTTTGGAACCCGGAACTCTTAAAAAAAAAAAAAAAAAAAAAAGAAACACAAAACACAAAACCAAAACAAAACAAGATTTTCGCCTGAACTACGTTCGACTTGATTCCGAAAGGATAGGTAGGCAACCTCTCTGGGTTCAGTCGCACCAAAATAAAAATTTCACATTTCCCCAAGAGTTTAAGCTGGGGTAAATGCTATGATCGGCCACGTTTACACACGAAAGGTTCCAAAGCTGTAGCTCAATCCAAACTCTTTTCACCAAAAACCCTGTTCAAGTCCTTCCGATCAATCGGCATAGATGTCCAAAATTAGAAAACACAGTTGTTCGGAGCAGATACAAGCAATGAAAGAAATTGAAATGAGAGAGTCTTATCGGTGAAAACCAACACGGGCACTATAAGGCGACAGTGAGTGGAGAAATTGAAAATGAGAGAGCCTATTAGTGAAAACACACAAAGAGCACTACAACGCGACGGTAAGAAGAGAAATGAGAGAGGTTAGTTGGTGAAAACTCAAAAAGGGCGCCACTAACCGAAAAGGATAATGAATCGCTGATATAGATACAATTCGGGGCAAGGTTTCTAGATCTCGAGGTGATAAGTTGTGATGAATTTCTTAGAGTCGGACTTTTACACAGATCAGGCATCCAGTCCAAAGGGCATGTCATGTTCATTAAAGTCCGCATGCACTCCAGATACGTCCTTCTTTCCTTGCCCCGAAAGGGACCCCTTTTGTTTGAATTCGTTGTCCATTATGTCGTTTATCGTTCTTTTGAATCCCTTTCGGTCTAACTCTGTCCCGAAACTAAGGCAAAGAAAAGACGGTAAGACTGATTTACAGGGCTTTCGTTTGGCACGGGCTGATATGCAGAGGGCACCCAGTTTTGTCAGGAGCATCGAGTTGATCCCAACTGGCCGAAGCGGTCGATACTTCAAATTCCAAGCCGTAAAAGGAGGAAATCGAATTGAAGTGCCCATATACGCAATAGAAGTTGAAAGGTTGAGCCCGTGCGGTTAACCATCTTGGCAAGGTTCGAAAAGCCGAAATATTCCAAATGAACCAAAGTTACAGTTGGAAGAGAAATCAGAAGTGAAAAGCCATTAAAGGCGAAATCAAGTTGGAAAGGTTAAGCCCCACACGACTAACCGTCGCAGCAGAATTGGAGGGGCCAAAACTCCTCGCCAATACTCCGAAAATCCAAAAGAAAAGCAAGTGAAAATCCTACAAAGGCAAAATAAAATGTTGGGTCCCACGTGACCGATCGCAATGTTGAAATCTGGAAAGCCAAGGCCCCAGGATTAGAGAGGAAACCCAATCCCCGGCAAACGAACAAGAAAGACAGTGGTTGAGGTCTTCATCAAAGAACTGAGATCAAGCAGCTGAAAATCAAGGTCGTAAAACCGACCTCCGTTTCAAACTAACAAATTGTTCTTTGCTTGAACTAGGAAACAGGTGCAAAAGCAACCGTGCAAAAGGCAGATGCAATAAAAAGGAATTGCGCAAGAGCTAGAAGGAACTCTGCATCATTGACTCCAAAGAAAGGAGAGTGTCCTCCAAAGATCTTTTCCCGCACGTAAATAAAAAAAATTAAAAAAAGAAGAAATAATTTTCAAGATGGCATAGGATCTTCAAATCTTGGCCAAACATTTTCCAAGATATACCAGTCCTCGGTTGACGCCAACATAGGGTCCCGCACCCAAGTAGACATCGGCATAACCTGGTGATCTCTCTTTTTCAGGCAACAACATAACCTTTTGACCTTCCCGGACACCGGCATAACCCGTTGATCCTTCTGGCAACAGCATAACCTGTTGACCTCCCCGGACACTGGAATAACCCGGTGATCCTTCTGACAACAGCATAACATGTTGATCACTTCCTGACGCTGGCATAATCCAGTGATCTCTTTTTCAGGCAACAGCATAACCTGTTGACCTTCCCGGACACCGGCATAACCCGGTGATCCATCTGACAACAGCATAACCTGTTGATCACTTCCAGACGATGGCATAATCCAGTGATCTCTTTTTCAGGCAACAACATAACCTGTTGACCTCCCCGGACACCGGCATAACCCGGTGATCCATCTGACAACAGCATAACCTGTTGACCTTCCCGGACACCGGCATAACCCGATGATCCTTCTGACAATAGCATAACCTATTGATCACTTCCAGACACTAGCATAACCCAGTGATCTCTTTTTCAAGCACCGACATAACCTGTTGACCTCCTCGGACACCGGGATAACCCGGTGATCCTTCTGACAACAGCATAATCTGTTGATCACTTCAGACACTGGCATAACCCAGTGGTCCCTTTTCCCCAAGCAACAACATAACTTGTTTACCTCTCCAGACATCGGCATAACCTGGTGACTCTTTCTTTTCCCGACAACAGCATAACCTGTTAATCATCTTCCAGACACTGGCATAACCCAATAATCTCTTTCTCAGGCGACGACACAACCTGTTGACCTTTCCAGACACCAGCATAACCTGGTGATCTCTTTTCTTGACAACGGTATAACCCGTTGATCCTCCCCCCCATACACCGGCATAACCTGGTAATCTTTTTCTTGACGACAGCATAACTGGTCGATCTTGTCCAACATAGGGTCTCCAACCCCTAGTTGATTTTACCTTTAGGCATAAGGTATCCACAATAAATCCAGGCGCACCCTTCCCGGCTTTTCATTGATTTCAATAATAAAGTAGCATAATTTTATTACAATAACTCACGGAATTTTTCTAGTGAATACTGGGGAAGAAAATTTCGTTTGTTTTCTTTGATTTGGCGTAGGTCACAATAAATTCGAGACGACCAAAAGAAGAAGTTTCGATCCAAAATAACAGAACGAAAAGAAGAAAGAGAAGATTGAACCCGAAAGTGCATGATACGGAGAAGATATGGACTATTCAGGATGAGATTGAAGTCATCCGTTCGGTATATCTTGCCTTTGTCCAAAAAGCGAAGAGACGAAACTAACGTCTGCGGCTAATAAACATTAAGATCCAGGTCAGAGGTAGCACAAGATCAAGACTCAAGAACAGGTCTTAGATAGGATTCTTGTAACTAGCAGCTAATAGGTTTGGGTTTAGTATGTCGTTTTGTTTACTTTGGGTGTAATAAGGAGCTCAGGAAGCAGTAAGCAGCAGCAACAACAGTGATATCACAGCTTTCTGGTAGTCCCAGCTACAAAAACTTCGAGAACTACATTGACGTGATTCCTTTATAGCCAAGGATATGTAGGCAACCTTTGAAGCAAGGTTCGGTCTAACTTTCCGAACACACTTCACAATGGAACATATGAATAGGTAAAAGTCTTTTATTGCTGCTCACTTTGTTCTTTGCCCGAAAACTCTTCGTGTTTTCGAGCAAAGAGGGGCAGCTGTGAGCATGTAATTTTTAACCCACTAGATATTCCTACAAAATTCAATAAATTAATTAATGATTATAAACCTTGTTGAATTTCAATGTCTGTGCGTGAACTATTTGCATTACATAAATCATAATTTGTCTTTTAAAATTCATAAATGATTTAAAGTTACATGATTCAGTGCATGACTTCAATCATTTTTTATTGGAAAATTACGGAAATTTATTCTTCAAATAATCACATTTTTAACTAGAAATTTCAACCTTTAATTTACTCATTAATTAAAATTTAAACTAGAGTTAATTAATATATTACTTGTAATCGATTGAAATAAATAACAACAAAAATGTTGATTATTCGACACAACGTAGATTTAATGATTAATTAATTCATTTTTTCTAACAAAATTGTGAAATTTGTTCCTTAAATGATATGTGTATTAAATTAAATGATATTACTCTTAATTAATTTATAATTAGACAATAACTAAGTTAGTATTAATCACTACATTTTTTTAGTAAGTGTTAGAGTTAAAATAGGTTTAAAATCGGACTTGGGCCAAATTACCCAGGCCCAAAAATCCCTTCTCCCTAACACCAAATCTGGACCAGCCCAAGCCCCTCACCCGGCTTGCCCCAGCTTAACCAAAACGACGCCGTTTTAGGCCCTGTCAATCCCAACCATTGACTTGTCTATGATCCAACAGACCGGAACTGGCCATCCTTTCCGTATTTAAGTGTCCAAACCCCACCCCATACACCCATTTCGATCCAAACCCAAACCCAACCTAAACGCTAGCCGCCCTACCTCCTTCATCTCTCTCAAACTCTAAACTCTAGCCGCCTCTGAAACCCCACCACTGTCCGGCCACCATAACCACTCCAATCAACCCAAAATCTCTACCAGGAAACCACCGTTACCCCCTATATCACCTCCCGTTATCATCTCCCCTGAAAACCTGATGTACGTGCTTGGGTTTCAGATCTAAGAATCTGAAACCCCCCAAAAATTTCACCCCAGCCGATTTTACGGCAACCAATGGGTTAGACCTTCATGGGTCGATTGCTCTTAACTAGAGCAATCTATCCATGAAGGTTTAATTCATTTTCAAAACCCCCGTCAGATCTGGTAAGGTCCAGTGACCCCCTCCCCTTCCCGGCCAAAAAAAAAACCCTTTCTACGGGTATCCCCCTTCCCTTTTTTTGTAACTGTTTTGGTTTAAACCTGTCTAGATTTACTTTATTTTTATGAAAGATCTGTGTAGATCTGTCATTTCTTCCCCCACCTGTGTATATTTTCTAATTGTCATTTCAATTTTAAGCATGTTTCATGACTTTTTGTCATACTAGGTAATTAGGTTCTCCCTGTTAATCATACCTCCTGAATTAGGTTTCATCATCGACTGCACATATGATTTTTCTGTTTTGATTCACATTGTTTTCGATTGATGCAGTACTTAACACATTATGCAATTGCGAACTATTTTTTTTTGCAACCATGATTAATCAGTCTTAGATTGTCTTGTTAGTCCCCATTGATTTGCTAAGGATTGTCCTTATTTGATCCATGCTTAAATTTGTGTTAGGTTGCCTTCACTGTCGCTCTTTCCCACATTCGATTGATTGTTTACTCTAGTTTAGTGTAATCTAGGATTATACCCTCCACCCTAACTAAGAAATTAAATAATAATCTAACTAGACGATCATACACTACTAATTGAGTATAAACGTGAACTAAGTAACAGCCTAATTAATCTAAGTCTAAGAAGTTTGAGGTAATTGATTAATCTGAAATTAATCAACCCTCGATAGGACAACAAAGTTTAGCTACTATTGATTAAATCAGAATGGAGTTACCTAACTAGCTTTCTTGGATCAAGCTAACATCCTAGAATGATCAAAATAGTTTGAAAGTTCAGTGTCATAGAATTAATCACTCAATTGACTAAGAGTTAACAAATAAACCTAATTGCACCTAATGAAATTTTTTAAACCAATAAGTTCAATTAACTACTAATTCTAATGGTAATCAATTTAAGTTAAATTGAGTTGAGCAATTAGACAATAAGTCACACTCATTTAGCAGACTTAATATTCTAGTTGAGCTGAGTCCTAGATAACTAGTTTAAGATCAATTAACTAAGTTTAACAATAATTGTTTCACTTAGACTCACATTTCAATGATTCCAACTTCTTCAATCTAGACCTTAGTTCAGGTAGCTTCTTAAGTATTTAACTAAAAATAAAATTTGTTTAAGACAATTAGTTTGAGGTTAATGGACTAAAAAAAATTCATTTAACCTAAGTTAAGAGAACATAGTTGACTAACCTCCATTGAGTTTAATTAAACTGATGATTAAATACCTTACATATAGATAAGTAGTGTGAATGCCAACTCTACGCATTTAATCAACCAATCTTCATTCAATTGACTCAACCATAGTTAAGAACAATTAGTTGTCACCCAAAAGAACCTTCTAGATTAGATAAATATTAGGAAATCAGATACATAGGGATAGAAGGGTAATTTCAAGGGCTGGAATGTTCTTGAAGGTACAGCTGTCCCAAAAGGATAGGGTTGACAGCTGTACCTGTACCCTTTTCAGCTCAGTTAGGATAGGGAATATGCTGAGCATGTCCTATCCCAACTGTCCCTATATAGACACACACTCTTTACCACTAGGGGGAGGATTTTTCAGACCCTTCTTTGGAACCTTTTGGACTGAAAAAATATAAACTTTGACTAACCAAAAGACAAAAAAAAAAAAAAAAAACATAAACAAATAGGATTTGCAGTAAGAGGGGAAACAATATGAACTTAAGTTGGCTTATAACTGTGGTTTTTTTTTTTCCTAAAGGATTTGTTTGTTTCCTGCCTTGGTCCAATCATTTGGTATTCTTGCTGGACTGTTTCTCTGGAAAGTTTCTTCCAAACATTCATACCCAAGATTTCTGGGTGTATTTTTGCTGAACTGTTTGGTCTTCTCTGGGGTTGCTGTTTATTGCTGTTGGGTTTCTCTTCTTTTTTCTACTGATTTCTATCTGCCTGACCTTTATTTGGTCAGGACTTTCTGTTGTTATCCTACTCTTAGAGGAATGTAAAACTGAGTTTCCCTTTATATATGAAATCTGAAGATCTGAAATTTGTTGTCTTTCCCCCATGAATCTGCATTTTTATTTGCTTAGACTTATTACTGTATAAACTTATGTGCATAAATATGGAGTAACACATTATGTTTGTTTAGATTCTAATCTCTGAATTTAACATAAGTTTGCTTCATCTTAAAACTGCATGTGTATGGCTGTGCAATCAATGTTTAAGTTGAAAAAATAGCATCAAAGGTAATGAACTTAACCTCTCATGGTTAAGTTCATCCTACAAAGATGCTGAAATACTGGTTTATTCCAGGTGTTAGATATCTAGATACTGTTATGAAACAACACTAGGGTAGATGAATTTGACCCTCTATAATGGTCAAATTCACCCCATATAAGATGCTTAAACAATAGTTTATTTGCTGAAAGTCACCCTCTTAGGGGTATAAAATAGGTGATCAAAAAGGGCTTTGGAATAAGGAATCTGGACTCTTTAAACGTCCAGATTCATTCTCTGAAAATGCCTAAATTATCAAAGTCCCTGTATAGTTTGAAATTATGTTAGAATCAGCACTAGGGTAGATGAATTGATTTATTGATAATCAAACTCACCCCATGATAAGTGCACAAATGTTAGTAAGTTGGCTGAAGTTTACCCTTCAAAAGGGGTATAAAGTATGTAGTTGAGAAGGTCATTAGAGTGAGAATCTGAACCCTTGGATGGTCAGATTCATCCTCTAAAAATGCCTAGATAAGCAAAGTTTTCCTATAGAGTTTAGAATTAACTTAGTTTAGCACTTGGGTAGATGGATTTGAATCTTTAATAGTCAAATTCACTCCTAGGTATTGCCTAAATAGTAGCATAGGGTGCCGAGAATTACCCTTTACGGATATAAAGTGGATAATCAAAGGCTCCTTAGAGGAAAGAATCTGAATCCTTTATTATGATCAGATTTATCCTCTTAAAATGCCTGCATAACCAAGTCAAGGAATTAATATGGAATGAAGGTCCAAAGTATGAAACAATGACATTCCGGAGTTGAGTTTATCCTTTTATGATTGTATTCACTGAGAAAGCGCATAAATAATTCTGCCAGATAGTATGGTTTAAACACACGCAATATCAGGATTAAAACTGACCTCTTCATGGTCGGTTTGGTTTTGGTAGTTGCATAACACCTAAATTGTATTGGGGTGTTTTACAGATTCCAAAGAGAAGACTCAAACGTAAGGCTTCAAGAGAGCTTCGAGTCAGCAAATTAGTTAGAATTTTATTTTTTATAGTTTCTTTCATTCTGGAAAGTGTATAGGGGCAGCCAAGTTATAACCCCCCTCCCTATATTTCTTGTGTTTTCATTGTAATGCAATTTAAAGGCTGGACTGTATTATGTTATTATGGCTAACTTGGGCATATAGAAATGCGCCAGGCTATTAAAAATAGCATGTCAAGGCGTGAATTAGCTTGAACCCCAGGCTATTGAGCCTAAGGGATATCGAAGCCCTCCAACATTCAATGTTATACTATTCTGTTTGAAAATTAAAGTTTATTTAGTATACCTTGTAGAAAAATGTAAATATCTTTAAGTCTCACATGACTCTTCTACTGAATTTAAGCTGCATTTTACAGTGATTACATACCTTAGGGATTTGACTATTAGGATTCAATTGAGATTAAAAAGTGTCTTCAAAACTCGAGTAATTTTGGTATTAAAACTGATCTGCCCGAAATTCTAGATTTTCTTGTGAAAAACCTGCGTTGTTGAAAGTCCCATGATTTACTTATTCTTAACCTGATGAATTTGGGTTATATAAGTATAGTCTTCCCAAACAGTACCTCTTTAGTAACTAAAAAACAAAAATTATATTAAGCGTGCAAATTCGCTTCTGATTGTTGTTCAAAAACCATGAATTCATATTTCCATTGTATCCTTGATTTCCTTAAATTTTGTTAGTTGAATTGCATATCGCTTCTTTCATAAATGGCACATACTAGGATTTGGCCAAAAAGGGATAATTGATAAATTGGGCTAAAATATGGCCATAGCCCAAGTATTCGTCTTTAAATTACTGAACATAGTCTTATACAATCTTCTACATATATTTTAGGTTGAAAAATACATATTTAGATTGAAATATAGTAAATAATCAAGTATTACTTCAAATGACCATAATCTACACGCGGGTGCGACAACTCATGTCCCCGTCTTCAACTTCAAACTAAAATAAAAAATCACATGTTATAATGGCGGGTGCATTTCATGTGGCGTAGTTATAATATGTCCCAAAAACAAATAAGTGCACGACATCGTGACTTATTTCAAGATAAATCCATAAATACTAAAAGCGTTTAAAAATTAAACGGTTAAATGCACAATAAGCAAAAAATATGTAAATCATCAGATAACTAGGCCAGATATTAATAGTTAAGTGACCGTGCTAGAACCACGGAACTCGGGAATGCCTAACACCTTCTCCCGGGTTAACAGAATTCCTTACTCGGATTTCTGGTACGCAGACAAATCAAAAAAAAAAAAAATCCTCGGTTTGGGATTTTCTTAACACGGTGTCCCGGAGCATCGTCAAAACTCCGGGTGGAGACTCTGAAACTAATAAATAAATCCCAAATCCGTATAATGTCACTTAAATTGGAAAAAACTCCCGTATCCAACCCTTGTCGGAAAAAGGAGGTGTGACAGCTCTGGCGACTCTGCTCGGGAGTTAGAACCCAGAATCACTGGTTCAGGGTTCAAGAAATAGAGCTTAGAATAGCTGTTATATTTCGCTTTATTATCTGATTTATATGTTTGAACCTAATGTGCTAAATGCTTCTTTTACCGCTTTAATATTATCTGAACTGTATATATAATGTGCCGAAACCCTCTTCTCTCTGAGTCTTCTAAATCATCTGGGAAGTGTGCACTTCGTGTGACTTCTTTTCTGTTAGAGTCATATCCAAATTTTAGAACGAGGTTCGGATAAGTTGCAAAGCCGGCGAAGCTTCTGTATTCCCGGTACGCTGCCCCAACCTCGGCTCGAGCTGTCCGCTCGGGTAAGCCTGGTCTAGAACAAAACCCCAGATTTAAACCTAGAATAACAAAACCTCATGCCGGATCCCTAGTAGGAACGCTTATTTGCATCATGTGCATTTGACTTAGGGGACTCAACATAGGGGTTGGGTCCGTCTAGGACAGGTGGACTCGAAATAAAAGACTACCCTGATGCATCTTATTTGCTACGTATGCATTTATTTGTCACAACTTGTGTATCGACCGGCTAAACAAAAATGATGAGCAGAAAAACCAAGAGTGAGGTAGAATAGAGATGTTACCCTATTTTGGGAAATCCTCGTGTTTATTCTGAAACGCTGCCAAAATTTCTAAAACAAATAAATAAAATATACAAAAACAAAATGAGTGGGTATATATTAATCAAGATTTTTCCCGAACTACACTTTGTTTGATTGTCACTGGTGAGAGATACGTAGGCAACCCTCATCGGGTCCAACTCCATTTTTTCAAAATCAAACAAATACGGCTTTAAATAAAATCAGGTGACGCCATTATAGCCTAATCGCCCAAGTGGGGCGCCGGAAGGCCATTTGGCAAGAATGGCCACCTATGTTTTTAAAATATTGACCCAATTCGCGAACACTGCTTTAAAAAGGCCGTGTTCGCAAAGGTGGTCCATTGTCTTTAAGCCTTTTGCCCAAAACGACACTTTTCGAAAAATTTTCTGTGGTCTTAATAAAAAGAACGAATGTGCAGGATGAATACAGTTGAAAACATTCCTTTCAAAGCAGTCGAGGAAATCCCTCTGGGACTCCATATGTGGTGGAGCAACTTGAGGGAGGCTAGTAAAAAGTCCGTTGTAAAAGCTTTAGGGGGACTTACTGGCCTTTTAAAGATCAAGCCGAGATTGGACATCATCGAAGCTCTAATACCGTTTTGGGATCCCGCCCACAATGTATTCCACTTCTCGGACTTTGAATTAACACCTACGCTGGAGGAAATAGCAGGGTATGCTGGTCTCAATGACAAGCTCAGAAGTCGGTACCCAGTGGCACCCAGGGTGGTGACTCCCCACATGTTTCTGGATCTGTTGAACATTAGCCGGGACGTCCAAGACCCACATCTGTCCGAAGGCTTCTATACTTTCTACTTTCTTTACAGACGTTATGGATATCCCCAGGGTTACGAGGCTAGAAACACTGGTCTAACTCACAAAGATCAGGCTAAATGGGAAGCCCGCCGGGGGTTAGCTTTTGTGGTAGCATTCTTGGGCACCTTGATATGCCCAAGAAGTGACCGATGCATAGACATCGGACTGGTGGGGAAGGCAGACTTCATGATGAAAAAGTCCAATGGCACATTGATACCAATGGTTTTAGCCGAGATATACCGTGCTCTAACAGTTTTCCAATCTGGGGGAAAATTCTTCGAGGGGCGCAACCTTCTCCTAAAAATCTGGTTGATTGAACACCTCTTCCACCGACCGGGCTATATGAACTATAGTTTGACCAGTTTAAACTGCATTGAGTAACATAGCACTCCGGTAAAAGGCCACCAATTCCCTGAAGTCACGGAATCATGGCGCTCCTACTTGAGCTCACTAACCGCCAACCAAATCGAGTGGACGTTCGGATGGCTCCCTCTCGACGAGGTGATCAATATGTTGGCTGAGGTTTGCTATCTCTTATTAATGGGCTTGCGAAGCATTCATCCATATGCCCCGCACCGGATCTTACGCCAGTTGTGAGAGGCAGTAGGGTGTTCCCCATGATGAGGATTTAAGCCAACAAGCAATTGAATTATGCCCGAGAGCTGCATTCCCTGAAAGCAGGGTCCGCCAAATTTGGAATGAATGCAGGTTTTTAGAACCTCAAACTCGAGTGAGAGACTTATCAAAAGGGGAAGTGGAACCCGCCTACACCTCCTGGTACGGGGTAAGAGGCCGGGAACATCAAGAGCAAGAACGACCCGCAAAGAGACCCCATGTACAACAATTCACCGAGCAAACTCAAGAGCATTGGGCTTGGTTAGAAAAAGAGAACAGCTACCGAGCCACCATAAGCAAATTGGAGGCCCAGGTCAGGGAAATCAAGTTCGAAAATACTCTACAAACTGCCTCAATCGAAGGAGAGAAAAATAGATTAGTTCAAGAAAATGAAGCCCTCCGGGCCCAGATACAGGAACTGAAAACAGCTGCTGAGAACCCAGAGAGAAGCAGGACCGATGAAAGGCTTATCAACGGTTTGAGGCATAAAGTATGTAGTTATGGGAATGAGTTAGACAAAGCCGAAGAAGAACTGGCCGAAGTTCGGGCAAGACTAACAAGGAGTGAAGAAGAAAGAATATGATTTATTCAGAAACTAAAAAAGAAGTATGACCAGGAAGTCGTGGGCTTGAAAGAAAAGTTGGTCACCGTCGAGAACGAAAGGGCCAAACAGGCAAAAGGGTTTAAAACAGAGATGGAACAGTCCTATGCCATGATGGCTCGGTTAGAAAGAGAGTTGCAACGATGGCAAGACTAGAGTCACAAGGATGCCCAAACTTTGGAAGCAAGATCCCAACAATTCGGGCGCCTACTTCAAGAGAAAGGTATTATCAGATGAAGGGTCCAAGAGATAGCTGACTACATCGTCATCAAATGTCAAGAATGCGAAGATATGACTCGAACCACTTTCTTCTCTGCTGTTATGATCTTTGTCCAAGATAATGGACGACCTTTACTGCCTCTGACAAGACATAGCACGCAGGCCCGTGGCAAGGCCGAATGATGCCCCATCGGCCCCTGGAGCAACGGAAGCACTAATGTATTCTTGATATTTTTGAGTATGTACTTCACTTTTCAGTCACAATCATATGTTGAGTCCACGATAGTCTTTATAGTTTTTGAAAAATGTGTGTCAAGTCTGTTTTTGCAAGCTCTGAGCTGTTAAATTTCTGTAATCAAAAGCGTTTATTTAATGAATGGAATTTTTCTCATAATAAAGCTTTTTAGAAAATGATATATGCCTTTCGGTGTTTAGCCATGTTGAACTACGCAATGGTCTGATTCACGCGGCGCCGTGATACGTAGGCAATCCACATAGGATTCGATCATAACTGTAAGGAAGGAAACCGAAAGTAAATAGCGGAAGAAAAATAATAACTGAGAGAAAAACAAACTAAGAGATAAGGCCGGGATGAAGTACACAGCTGTGGAAAAAACATATGGAAAAACATTAGGTGCACTGCATACCCTGTACGGGCAATTTGTCTATGTTTTAAAAAACTAATGTTTGCTGGTTTACTCTTAAAGGTATTTTAAGGTGGTTGGTTTTGCAGTAACCTGGCTTCCCATCCCAACTTCACAAGATCGAAAGGAAGCATAGAAATGACTTCTGAAAGTCACCTGCCAATCGTCAACTCCACCGTGGAAGACCTAAACCCCGCCGTTCCAACATCAGAGTCCGCAACAGCGGAAGAAAATAGGGCTCTGCGTTGCCGCATGCTAGAAATGTGGGACGCATGGTCCAATGGTAGGGAACCACCTAGTACTATCCCCGGATTCCCCGAGATAATCCCAGAGCATGAGGGACGTCTAACATTCCCATAAGCCACCCGGCCACGCCATTTGGATATCCATAAATACTAAAAGCATTTAAAAATTAAACGGTTAAATGCACAATAAGCAAAAAATATGTAAACCATCAGATAACTAGGCCAAATATTAATAGTTAAGTGACCGTGCTAGAACCACATAACTCGGGAAGGCCTAACACCTTCTCCCGGGTTAACAGAATTCCTTATTGGGATTTCTGGTACGCAGACAAATCAAAAAAAAAAAATAATTAAATTTCCTCGATTTGGGATTTTCTTAGCACGGTGTCCCGGAGCATCGTCAAATATCAGGGTGGCGACTCTGAAACTAATAAATAAATCCCAAATCCACATAATGTCACTTAAACCGGAAAAAACTCTCGTATCCAACCCTTGTAGGAAAAAGGAGGTGTGACACTCATACGGTACCTTTTTAACTTATCCAACTGTTATATGAATATATCTCAAGTATTACAATGTCATAACTGCGAGGCTAAATTCCCCATGTTCCGGTTCCCTATGTTTATCTTGCATCGATATGTTGATTTGTCTTTATCCTCTTGTCTAGGAATAACTGGGATCTTCCTAAATAAACTACTAACTACTCGTTGGCCCATTCTCATATCCATATTCCGCGTAATCTCTCTTGGGTTGTTTTCTTGTCTTAACATACCTCACGTACTGGATTCTTATCTATCAATAACTTCCCGGGCAGGAATCCTTACTTTCCTTTTTCCTTTTTGGACGTCGTGCTTACATAACGTTCTGGAATCATAGACGATCACGCTCAACTATGTCAATTAAAAGACTAAGCGGGCGTTGCAAATATAATTTGGGGTATTATGCCCAGAGTCGATCCCATAGGGAATTTACGTATCAAGCAAACTGTTCTAAAACTAAAGATTAAAACTAAAGATTAACTATGCTAAGGTGTAAACAATTGTAATAAAAATCTAAGGTTATGGTTTCCCCCGTCGGTGGATTTACTTCTCGGATACTTCATATAGCTTGATTAGTTGTTTCTATCAATCATGAACACTCTATCTACCATAAATCTCTCTCAAGTAATTATGATAATTTACTAGACGCACTCTCTCAAGTTACGCTAGATAGATTGCATTACAATTCACTTTAGATTGCACCCGAGGTATCGTTATATCTAATCCAACCTCTAAACCCTCGGTTATCACTTTCATCTATACTCCAGGAGTGATGTTGTTCAAACAACTACCTAAATATGCACTCTCTCACAAGTAGATACATAATAAATAGGCACAGCTAATTGATGGCCATTCAATTAACTACAACACGAACGTAGTTGAACAAATAAGGATTAATCAACCAATTGGAACTATATTAATAACAGAATAAGTTCATCCTCCAACGGGTTCTACCAAAACCCTAGGTTAAAGAAGTTAGCTAAACAAATTCATAAGAATAAAATCTAAAATAACTTGCATAATTAAACTACAAAGTAATGAATAAAATTTGTACAAATCGATGTTTTCCTTCTCTTCAATGGCTTCCTCTCCTCCAATCCTCTTTAAATTGTGTTTTAGGAGTCTATTTATATGTTTAGGGCGAACCCTAAACGTGTGGGAGACTTCTATTTCAACCGGAAAACACTTAAACTCGTCAAAATTTTGATTTGACCAAACGTGGGACCCCGGGCATTTGGACCCTAACGCCAGGCTAGGGCTGTCGTTTCAGCTGTAACGCCTGGCTAACGCCAGGGTAGGGCTGGCGTTTCAGCCCTAAGGCTTGGCTAAAGCCAGGTAGGGTCAGGCTGTAGGGCTCTATCGCCAGGGTGTCTCCTTTTGCGTATTTTCGACGTATTTGCATCCCTTTAGCTCCGTTTCCATCTCCAATTCACCTACACATGAAATAAACTCCATTAAGCACATAACAAGTGTATTTTTATCATTAATGCACCTCAAATGTAAGGTATATTACATGTTAAACGATGCATTATAGTCTCGCATCA
>ML371304.1:28988-50047 GCA_005239525.1 Nicotiana knightiana | reverse complement strand
CAAAACTAAAAGGAATTGCATAATTGAAATACAAAGTAAAGAATACTAGACGTAGAAATCGATGTTTGTCACTTCTATGGTGTTGTCTTGTTGAATCCTTCCGTATCTTCTTCCGTCTCCTTAAGTTGTGTTATTTGGGGTCTATTTATATGTTTTTGGCCGACCCTAACCATGTAGGAGACTTCTTTTTCAACCGGGAAACACTTAAACTCGTCAAAACTCGAATCTGGCCGAAATTAGGACACCGGGCGTTTGGGGCCAAACGCCCCCTTAAGGCCAGGGCAGGCCTGGCGTTTGGGCCCTAACACCCCTTAATGCCTGGGGGTGCCGGGACTTATGGGTCAAACGCCCCCCTAACGCCTGGGGGGTGCCAAGCTTTAAGGGGCAAACGCCCGGGTGTCTCCTTTTGCGTATTTTCGACGTATTTGCATCCCTTTAGCTCCATTTCCATCTCCAATTCACTACACATGAAATAAACTCCATTAAGCACATAACAAGTGTATTTTTATCATTAATGCACCTCAAATGTAAGGTATATTACAGGTTAAACTATGCATTCTAGCCTCGCATCAATAGCATATCTGTAACATTTAGATAAGTGCAATCTCATTCCTTTCTTATTTTTATCGCATTCTTCCTTTATCATTCCATATTCCACCTTTAGGGGAGTACTAAGTCTTGGAGCCATGACGACCTGCCTATAGATGTTTTTCCTCTTTATCTTTGCCATTCTTTCGCATCATCAGTGATCCTTACTCGCCTTGCAGTAATCCTTCTATACCAAGGATAAGAAATTACCTCACTCATGATGGTGACACTTAGTGTAACTGGCACATACAGTCCGTTAAGATTAACTTTGCTCATATTACTTGCTTTAGGGAAGCGTCTCCCGAATGACCATTCTCTGAATTCATCATGGATCTTCTTTTGTTTTCCATTCTATTATTGCCGGAATGTAGTTTGAAATTCTCATGATGCTGACTATTATAAAATCACTCAGTTCCTAATTCATGTTTAGTTTATCTTGTTCACCAGTCCATAATGACTTCTATTACTCTGGGTCTAACTTTTCCTTAGGTTAATCACATTAGAGTCGCGAACTTATTTCCCGAAATAAGGATATGAATGTATGGCCTATACTCTTTTATTGTCTTAAGGCCCATCACCTCTCGTCTCTCCCTTTCTATTTATTTGACTATAGATTCTGTAACCCTCTACCGTTGCCATCCATGTATCACATCTCACTCATAATGCTCCATTATCCCTCTTCGTACTTCCCTGCAAATATTTCTATCTATCACTTTATTCTAAAAATTTGAACAAAACATTCTTTTGCATTTAGCTCCTCTTACTCCATCCACTGGCTTATCGAATTTCTAAACATTCTTTCTTTACTAGGGACGGGAGCCACACTAAGGTAATATTTACCCCTTCCAGGATTCCAGTTCCTATCTTTGTAGTACTCATATCTAGCTGTACTATTTTAGTGTGCACCATCTTGCTGTCTCACAAGGAGATCTATTTGCACATTTGCAATATCCTTCGAAAATGTCAACTAACACAAACAATCCATCCATCATTTTGGCTCACTCCAACCCCAGCAGGATCGTGATATTATGTCCTTCTCCCAAACCATATTTGTTAGCTCACATAGAGCATAACTTAGATCGGTGTGGCCAATTATACATACCTCTGCTACTGTTGAAGGTAACTCAAAATGCTTGAATCTCTCTTCCTGAATGGTAGATAAGGATAATCTTCGTTAGCTGGGTACCTCGTACCCTCTTTCACCTTGCTTCCTGTACTTGTCAAAACTTGTATTTCTCTTATGAATCTCTCATTGTCTTTCACCATAAAGGTGGATAGATGTTCTTGCCTTAAGGCTCCATTTCCAGAAGCTCACCAAGTCTTTCTGACTCAACTCTTTCACATCAGCATTCAGTCCCTTTCCAACCATCTTTCTAAATGTAGGCAGCGTCGTATTATGAATAAGATCGAGTTTAGGAAATTGCGTTCTTACAACAAAGCTCTACCACACGATATATATTAAGAAGAAAGAGTAACAGTCCTAAATGCCATGTAACCACCTTCTTATAAGTGTGGTTCACAAATCACCCATAAACAAGACCCTACTAGAAACGACTTGTAGACTCTCTAGGACATAACTACTCTGATAACACTTTTGTCACGCCCCAAACCTGGGGGGCGAGATCGGCACCCAATGCCATAACTATCCTTGAGTACTAACTTGGAACTAAGAGACTCTGAACAAACGATATCATGCTTTGGCCATGGGCCACATTGCAAGACAACTGCAAATGCTGAATAAATGTCAATATAAAATTGGGCCGACAAGGCTGTCATAATTATTACAGCTGACAACCCAACCAAATATAAATACTGCACTACCTGATAGGATATGTCTACGTTCCTCTACTAATGGATATACTGTGATCGGAACAACTCCCCGACCTACTCATAAAGCATATACATATATATATATATATATATAAGATGTACATAAGGCTCTAGACCCGGCAACTCCGAAAGGCATGGAGCTTACCGATCAAACTGAACTCGCAACACTTAATGAGGAGGCCTACCCGTCTGTCCGTCTGAACCTGCACGCATGATGCAGCACCCCAAAAAAGGGACGTCAGTATTTAAAAATGTACCGAGTATGTAAGGCATTATATAGAGATTGGACACTGAACTAATAATACGATAACTGCAAGTAGCTGGAAGTCAAAGATAATCGGATGATATGCATACCTGCTGATACTGACTCAACTCTCTCAATATAGTAAGTAAAATAGCTGTCTGACCTTATAAGGCTCGGCATATATATATAACTGCTCTGCCGTAGTAGGCTCGCTCATAGGCGCTCGGCCATACTAAGATTTGTATCTCGACCAACATGGCTCCCTCATATGCGCTCGACCACAGTAGGTTCGGTATATAACTTAGCATCTGATCAGAGGTTGCCCAATAGGGGCCTGCCCATCGATTATAGCTCAATGGTAATGAAAATACTGTAATACTGTATATATATACTCTCTGATCTCTTGACTGGAAGAAGAAAATACTCAATTGAATATGAAGTCCCGATAAGGAGAAAATTGAAGCTTACAAAACTAGAAAAACATACGTAAACTCCGGGACATGAATTTTTCTTTTTTCCTAGTTATCAAACTTGTGTAATGACGAGATCATGCCAAAATGAAGGAAGGGATTAGCCCCAACATACCTAGAGTAGGGAAAAATCCATGTGATATTCTTGAGAATGATTGCACTGAATCCCTTAGAATTGCAAAATCTTGTTGTTATTATGCAGTACAATTTCCCATGAACTTCTTTACCAATCTAAGAATTGGCGTTGCTTATTGTACTGTAAAATCTCATATGAACTTTTAAAATATTTTCCCAAATGGAATTTTGATGCAAAAAATGAGCATAATGGTGATGATGACTAATATATATGCCTTCAATGTTTTTTCTTTTAATGAGCATAATGGTGATGATGTCGTGCATTGTTTGATATTGTTCCCTTGCCGGGGTTATAATTTCTATTTTGTTTACTCCCTTGCCCTTGTTTGTGATTGCTGCTTGGGTGAGGAAGAGTGCTAAAGCACGAAGGGTGATTTCGTGCATTGTTTGATATTGTGAGGAAAGAATGTAAAGCACGAAGGGTGATGTCGTGCCGTACGATGTACCATTCCGTACCGATACTCATTGATTATACTGTGAGGAAAGAGAGTAAAAGTACGAAGGGTGATGCCGTGCCATGATTTACATTGATTACATTATACATTGCATAGTGAGGACGAGAGTAAAAGCACGAAGGGTGATGTCGTGCCATGATTTACATTGATTACATTATACATTGCATAGTGAGGACAAGAGTAAAAGCACAAAGGGTGATGCCGTAGAAGTTTGTGATTTCTTGTCCTTATTGATATGCTGGCTTTGTTGTTATTTTCCTTATTGAGATTTCTTATATGAAACTGTTATCTCCCCACAGCATGTCCCCCTTCCTTTATTAATTGTTTTCTCCCTATATTTCTTATCCGTTGTATATATGTATATCTATTTATTTGAATTGCACATGTTTATTATGTAGTCTTGTTCTATCCTCGTCACTACTTCGCCGAGGTTAGGCTAGGCACTTACTAGTACATTGGGTAGGTTGTACTGATGCTACACCTGCACTTCTTTATGTTGTGCAGATTACGCAGCCGGACCCCGAGGACATCATTAGTGGGAGTGTCTTCCAGCTTATCCTAGAGGCTTCAAGGTATACCTGCTGGCGTTCGTGGGCCTTGGCTTCTCTTCTATCCCTATATCTTCGCTTCTGTCTTGTTTTTCCTCTAGTTTCAGAGACAGTCGTGTATTTCATTTCAGACTTGTATTTATCACTATTTTAGACAGTTCGTGAGTTTGTGACTCTAGGTTTTGGGAAAATTTACACGTTGTTGCATTATGTTATCCTTATTTAGCTTGAGACCGTATTTATTCCCGCTGTTAAATTGTGAACCGTTTAGTTTATCCTGTTAAATTGAGATTTTTGTGCTAGTTTAACTATATACGTTGGCTTGTCTAGCGAGTTCAACGTTAGACTCCATCACGGCCCGACGGTGGGATTTTGGGGCGTGACATTAATTTAATTAGGTAATATTTTGTTACATAGTAATTAACTAATTACCCACATAATCAAGAATTGTTTCAAATTTAATAAAATCATACTTATTTTTAATACACTATATACATCCCACTATCATAGTCATGTGGTACCTTGTGTGGTATTAGTCCGAAAATAACGAGTATTCTCGCACGGCCCGTATTTTATCCAAATATGTCAACTTGGACGAAAATTCATTTTCTTTGACTTGCTTCACCTCTCACCTTCACGAATTTACTCATCACTTGTTTGAAATAGCATAATTCTTATAATCTCGAAATAATCCCACTCCCGATCTTACATTGATTAACTTACGACGAAACTAAAACCTATGAAAATGCGGGATGTAACATCATTCCCCCCTTTGGAACATTCATCCTCGAATGTTTACTGATGCACTTATTAATTTTATAACTTACAGCTCTTGTGAATACCTTAATACTTTCATTACCATTTAGGCAGTTATTCCGTGAATAAATACAAAACCCAGGCATTTCCCCCTTTTAGGCCTTTTCCCACGCCATGACTTGTGATCGAATTCCTTCTAATCTCGTAACTGTCGCTACCTTCTACCATGCAACCTCTATGATACAGACCTTGTAAGTGTGCCAATGCGACTGTTATCTCTTTTTTTTTTCTTCCAGCTTTTAGCCAATATTTGGGCCTTACTTTGTCAACATATACAAGGCTTAATAGGATGCCTCTCTGGGCATCTATAGGTGTACTGATGTTCTTCACTCTGTACTTTGTAGAACATACAAATATAGCTATATCTTATTTCATAAACCTGGTTATCCATCCATGTGACTTTTCTGCACTTAGGTAGGTCATACTACACCATAACTCTTACTTTAATTTATCATTACTGATTTCTGCAACCAACTCCAGGTTACTCTCGTTGTTTATCCTTAAGACTGATGGTCTAATTTCATCTAATATTGTTAATCGTTTATCCATCTATTGTCGATTTACCTTAATGTTTATTCATCATCTACCACAGATAACTTGTTCTTTTATGTAACACCGTCGCTAGGGCTCGCGTCTCATTGGGGACATCTGAAGTATTTAGATTGATCCACCTAGGGGTGATACTATACTATACTTCCATAACCATTTTTCATAACATCCCAATGTGGTTTACCTTATGTCGGTATTTTAATTCTGTACACTTCATGAAATCTTTACTCAATCGAAGGCCCAAACATCATCCTTTATCTATCACAATTACACCCTCAGGCAGCATTCCATCTTTTCCAAATGCTACTAGTCTTAGACTCCTTTGAGTTCATTCAGGTTATATTGAGCTTTCAATAACTTAGAGGGACCATCAGCTTCTTTGTTTTCACGGGTTTTATCCCGAGAACTTATCCATTGTCGCCAGCTTCTCACTTGCCTTCTTCTTATCCTTACTCTTGTCTTTCTAAAACCTTGTTGTTCTATCATACTTTATCTTGCGATCGATTCCTCTTATTCTTTTCTGGAACATCAAGCGAGACATTCCATCGTCTCTAACTCTCCTTTTTATTTCTAGTTAAACCTTTCGGTACTTAGAAACCATAGGTTGAAAGGTATGCCACCGATGACATTGCTATCATTCCTGGATAATGAATCCCAACACTTCTAGACTTTTACTTGAAATATGGACCACTCTCATCCTTCTATACTTGATATTTCGTACGTGTTCACCTTTACCTTATTTATTTTAAATATCACTTTACATTCTTCTATCTTTCCTTCATAACCTTCCTTCAACATAGGTATAAATCACATCCACAATTTGAAGCTCTATTATAGTACTTGCACCTCTGGTTTCATTATAATCTGGTGGGAGCTGCATACTGACTTCTTATGAGGTTGGTATTCTTTTAACTAGTATTATCGTAGAGCCGTTATAGAATATAGTTGTTGTGCTATCTCTGTTGTACCTCCAATATTAAGAGTGATTCTACTATGTTCTCAATCATGATTCCCATAACTTCTCGGTCCAATAACCGAATTCCTGATTTACTTTGTTGATATAACTCTTTAGTTTCCTCCTTCTTCTGATCAGCCTTTATGTAAGCTTAAGTTAGCGCCCGGTATGTGGTTCATAGTATTAGTTATTCTATTTAGCCTTTCATGGGTGTTGAGGAATGTGCATTATATAATCCTTCAACAATTTAATCCTTCGAATAAGACCTGGGTTCAATTCTTTCATTTAACGAATACCAGAATTTTCTACGACTGTATATGTTGTATGTATAAAACTCCAAACCTTAAGTGCGTTCATAACGTAACCCATTCTGGATCATTGATAAAATAATTTCTTTCGTTCCATCTTATCTTTCTTTCAACGTAAGCTATTACTTTTCCTGGTCTTCTGCGCCCTTGTTTTGTCCATACTTAGCTTATTAGTGCCCAGATATGTCAGAGTTATCGTGCAACTCATATGATCTAGAATATTTCTTTTAGTTTTACTTCCCGTTCATTAGCCACGGTAGGTTCCACTTACCTTTGGAGTTCTTACAATGTTGTTGTGAAATTGTTGTTATAAGACCATTTCCTCTTTAGGTCACTGAGTTTAGGTTGAAGCCTTCTTCCTTACTTTCCTTAGTTAGTATTTCATTGTAGTACTTAGGGAGGACCCTCTGACTCTTGTAAAGCTGCGAGCTTATTACATCGTTTACCCGATGGAATTTTTGATGTTCTTCCACGCCTCTAATAATCCGTAGTTACTTACCTCTACGCCCTTGGGCTTGTGGGGTTGCTTCTGAACTGATATTTTGACTGTCTTCCTAGTGGCATTCTCTTTTATTTCTGTAGTACTCATACAATACCTTTTTAACTTATCCAACTCTTATATGAATATATCTCAAGTATTACAATGTCATAACTGTGTGGCTGAATTCCCCATGTTCGGGTTCCCTATGTTTATCTTGTATCGATCTGTTGATTTGTCTTTATCCTCTTGTCTAGGCATAACGGGGCTCTTCCTAAATCAACTAATAACTACTCGTTGGCCCATTCTCATATCCATATTCCGGGTAATGTCTCTTGGATTATTTTTTTGTCTTAACATACCTCACGTACTGGCTTCTTATCAATCAATAACATCCCGGGAAGGAACCCTTACTTTCCTTTTTCCTTTTTTGACGTCATGCCTACATAACGTTCTGGAATCATAGTATATCTTTAACATTTAGATAAGTGCAATCTCACCCCTTTCTTATTTTTATTGCATTCTTCCTTTATCACTCCATATTCCCCCTTTAGGGGAGCATTGAGACTTGGAACCATGAGGACCTGGCTATAGATGTTTTTCCTCTTTATCTTTGGCATCCTTTCGCATCATCAATGACCCTTACTCACCTTGTCGTAATACTTCTGTACCAAGGATAAAAAATTTCCTCACTCATGACGGTGACACTTAGTGTAACTGGTACATACAGTCCCTTAAGCTTAACTTTGCTTATATTGCTTGCTTTAGTGAAGTGTCTCCCCAAATGACCATTCTCTGAATTCATCATGGACCTTCTTCTATTGTCCATTCTATTATTTCCAGAATGTAGTTTGAAATTCTCATGATGCTGACTATTATAAAATCACTCAGTTCCTAATTCATGTTTAGTTTATCTTGTTCACCAGTCTATACTGATTTTTATCTCTCTGGGTCTAACTTTTCCTTCTGTTAATCACGTCAGAGTCGCGAACTTATTTCCCTAAATGAGGATATGAATGCATGGCCTATACTCTTTAGTTGTCTTAAGGCCCATCACCTCTCGTCTCTCTCTCTCTTCCTTTGACTATATATTCTTTAACACTCTACCGTTGCCATCCATGTTCGCTAATAATGCTCCATTAGCCCTGTTCGTACTTCCCTGCAAATAATTCTATCACTTTATTCTAAAAAAATTGAACAAAATATTCTTTTGTGTTTAGCTCCTCTTTCTCCATCCATTGTTTTTTCGAATTTCCAAACATTCTTTCTCTACTAGGGACGGGAGCCACATTAATGTAATATTTACCCCTTCCAGGATTCCGGTTCCTGTCTTTGTAGTACTCATATCTTGCTGTATTATTTTAGTGTGCACCATCTGGTTGTCTCACAAGGAGATCTATTTGCACATTTGCAATATACTTCGGAAATGTCAACTAACACAAACAATCCATCCATCATTTTGGCTCACTCCAACCCCAACAGGATCGTGATATTATGTCCTTCGCTCAAACCATATTGGTTAGCTCCCATAGAGCATAACTTAGGTCGGTGTGGCCAATTATACATACCTCTATTACTGTTGAAGGTAACTCAAAATGCTTGAATCTCTCTTGCTGAATGGTAGATAAGGATAATCTTCGTTAGCTGGGTACCTCGTACCCTCTTTCACCTTGCTTCCTGTACTTGTTGAAACTTGTATTTCTCTTCTGAATCTCTCATTGTCTTTCACCATAAAGTTGGATAGATGTTCTTGCCTTAAGGCTCCTTTTCTAGAAGCTCACCAAGTCCTTCTGACTCAACTCTTTCACATTAACATTCAGTCCCTTACCAACCATCTTTCTAAATGTAGGCAGCATCGTATTATGAATAAGATCGAGTTTAGTAAATTGCGTTCTTACAACTAAGCTCTACCACACGATATATAGTAAGAAAAAAGAGTAACAGTCCTAAATGCCATGTAACCACCTGCTTATAAGTGTGGTTCACAAATCACCCATAAACAAGACCCTACTAGAAACGACTTGTAGACTCTCTAGGACAGAACTACTCAGATAACACTTTTGTCACGCCCCAAACCTGGGGGGCGAGACCGGCACCCAATGCCTTAACTATCCTTTAGTACTAACTTGGAACTAAGAGACTCTGAACAAACAATATCATACTTTGGCCATGGGCCACATTGCAAGACAACTGCAAATGCTGAATAAATGTCAATATAAAACTGGGCTGACAAGGCTGTCAAAATTATTACAGTTGACAACCCAACCAAATATACATACTGCACTAACTGATAGGATATGTCTACATGCCTCTACCGATGGATATACTGTGATCGGAACAACTCCCCGACCTACTCATAAAGCATATACATATATATATATATACAAGATGTACATAAGGCTCTAGACCCGGCAACTCTAAAAGGCATGGAGCTTACCGATCAAGCTGAACTCGAGCAACACTTAATGAGGAGGCCTACCTGTCTGTCTGTCCACACCTGCACGCATGAAATGCAGCACCCCCAGAAAAGGGCGTTAGTATGAAATAATTTACCGAGTATGTAAGGCAATATACTGAGAGCGGAAAACGAACTAATAATATAATAACTGCAAGTAGCTGGAAGTCAAAGATAATCAGATGACATGCTTACCTGCTGATAGAGACTCAACTCTCTCAATCTATATATAACTGCTCTGCCGTAGTAGGCTCGCTCATAGGCGCTCGACAGTACTAGGCTTTGTATCTCGACTAACTGGGCCCGCTCATAGGCGCTCGGCCACAGTAGGCTCGGTATATAACTTAGCATCTGATCAGAGATTGCCCAATAGGGGCCTGCCCATCGATTATAGTTCGATGGTAATAAAAATACTGTAATACTGTATATATATACTCTCTGCTCTCTTGACTGGAAGAAGGAGATACTCAATTGAATATGAAGTCCCGATAAGGAGAAAGTTGCAGCTTACAAAACTAGAAAAATAAACGTAAACTCCGGGATAGGAATTTTTCTTTATGCCTCATTATCAAACTTGTGTAATGACGAGATCATGCCAAAATGAAGGAAGGGCTTAGCCTTAACATACCTGGAGTAGGGAAAAATCCGTGTGATATTCTTGAGAATGATTGCACCGTACTCCCTTAGAATTGCAAAATCCCGTTGTTATTACGCAGTACAATTTCGTATGAACTTCTTTACCAATCTAAGAGTTGTTGTTTCTTATTGTACTATAAACTCTGATATGAACTTTTAAAATATTTTCCCAAATGGAACTTTGATGTCAAAAATGAGCATAATGGTGATGATGACTAATATATATGCCTTCAACGTTTTTTCCTTTAAAGTTAAATAGATTGTCCAAGTGTGTTGTTAATATAGAATCTAAAACAATATGCATTAGACTCTCTCTACTTGCTTCCACGTTGTTACTTTGGTAGTTATCCAATATTTTTTAATTAATTTAATTAGGTATAATTCCGTTGCCCGGTAATTAACCAATTACCCGCATAATTAAGAATGTATCAAATTTATTAAAATTTTACTTATTTTTAATACACTATATACATCCCACTATCATGGTCATGCGGTACCTTGTATGGTATTAGTCAGAAAATAGCGGGTATTATCGCACGACCCGTATTTTATCCAAATATGTCAACTTTGACGAAAATTCACTTTCTTTGACTTGCTTCCCCTCTCACCTTCACGAATTTACTCATCACTTGTTTGAAATAGCATGATTCTTATAATCTCGAAATTATCCCACTCCCAATCTTACATTGATTAAAATACGACGAAACTCTCAAACCTACGAAAATGCGGGATGTAACATCATTCCCCCTTTGGAACATTCGTCCTCGATTTTTGACTGATGCACTTATCATTTTAATAATTTATAGCTCTTGTGAATACCTTAATACTTTCTTGGCCATTTAGGAAGTTATTCCGTGAATAAATACAAAAGCCAGGGCATTTCCCCCTTTTAGGCCTTTTTCCTACTCCATGACTTGTGATCAAATTCCATAGAATCTCGTAACAGTTGCTACCTTCGACCATGCAACCTCTATGATACTGACCTTGTAAGTGTGCCAATGCGACTATTACCTCTTTTTTTTCTTCCAGCTTTTAGCCAATCTATAGGCCTTACTTTGTTAACATATACAAGGCTTAATAGGATGCGTCTCTGGGCATCTATAGGTGTACTGAAATTCTTCGCTCGGTACTTTGTAGAACTTGCGAATATAGATATATCTTATTTCATAGACCTGGTTATTCATCCATGTGACTTTTCTGCACTTAGGTACGTCATACTACACCATAACTCTTAATTTAATTTATCATTATTGAGTTCTGCAACCAACTCCAGGTTACTCTCATTGTTTATCATTAAGACTGATGGTCAA
This sequence comes from Nicotiana knightiana, assembly GCA_005239525.1. Lineage (NCBI taxonomy): Eukaryota > Viridiplantae > Streptophyta > Magnoliopsida > Solanales > Solanaceae > Nicotiana > Nicotiana knightiana. The sequence continues at coordinate 38,270 of ML371304.1, read as the reverse complement.
TTTTCATCTCATATTGTTAAACTTTTATTGATATATTATCAATTTACCTTAATGTTGATTCATCATCTACCACTGATAAATTGTTCTTTTATGTAACAACGTCGCTAGGGCTCGGATCTCATTGGGGACATCTGGAGTTCTTTAGATTTATCCACCTAGGGGTGATAATATACTATACTTCCATAACCGTTTTCATAGCATCCCAATGTGGTTGACCTTATGTGGGTATTATAATTCTGTACACTTCATGAAATCATTACTGAATCAAAGGCCCAAACATCATCCCTTATTTATCACAATTACACCCTCAGGAAACATTCCATCTTTTCCAAATGCTACTAGTCTTAGACTCCTTTGAGTTCATTCAGGTTCTATAACTTAGAGTGACTATCAGCTCCTTTGTTTTCACGGGTATAATCCCGAGAACTTATCCATTGTCGTCACCTTCTCACTTGCCTTCTTCTTATCCTTACTCTTGTCTTTTTATAACCTTGTCGTTCTATCATATTTTAGCCTGCGATCGATTCCCTTATGCTTTCCTGGAACATCAAGAGAGACATCACATTGTCTCTATCTCTCATTTTTCTCCCTAATTAAACATTTCGGTACTTAGAAACCATAGGCTGGAAGGTATGCCACTAATGACGCTGCTATCATTCCTGGATACCTAATCCCAGCACTTCTAGTCTTTTACTTGAAATGTGGACCACTCTCATCCTTCTATACTTGAGTATTTTACATTACTTATTTTAAAATATCACTTTACATTCTTCTATCTTTCCTTCATAACCTTCCTCCCAATAGGTATAAATCACATCCACAATTTGAAGCTCTATTATATTGCTTGGACCTCTGGTGCCTTTATAATCTGGTAGGAGCTCCATACTTCTTCTTATGAGGTTGGTACTTCATCTAAATGGCATTATCATAGAGCCGCTATAGAATATAGTTGTTGTGCTATATCTCTTACACCTCCAATATTAAGAGTGATTCTGCTATATTCTCAATCATGATTCCTATAACTTCTGGGTCCAATAACCGGATTCCTGATTTACTTCGTTGATGTAACTCTCTCTACTTGCTTCCACGTTGTAACTTTGGTAGTTATCCAAAGTTTTTTTAATGAATTTAATTAGGTAATGTTCTGTTACATAGTAATTAACTAATTACCCACATAATTAAGAATTGTTTCAAATTTATTAAAATCTTACTTATTTTAATACACTAGATACATCCCACTATCATGGTATGGTACCATGTATGGTATTAGTCCAAAAATAACGAGTATTATTGCACGACCCATATTTTATCCAAATAAGTCAACTTGGACGAAAATTCATTTTCTTTGACTTGCTTCCCCTCTCACCTTCACGAATTTACTTATCACTTGTTTGAAATAGTATAATGCTTATAATCTCGAAATAATCTCACTTCCGATCTTACATTGATTAACTTACGACGAAACTCAAACCTACGAAAATGCGGGATGTAACAACAAGGGCTTGTTGGAGTAGGTATTTGCACGGTTTGAGGTAAGTAACACTTCTTAACTTGATACTAAAGGTATGAATCCCAGAACTACATGTTATGTAATTGGTATTGAGGTTACGTACATGCTAGGTGACGGGCGTGTGGGCGTGCACTGTGGTAATTGTGACTCGGTCATTTCCATGGAGTTGTGTAGTGATCATACTACACTCTACACTTTGTGTGCAGATCCAGGTACTTTTAGGCACGAAAATTGCTATTTTTGGAGCTTCATCTGCTTGGAGAATTTTGAGGTAGCTGCTTGGGCTTCTACAGACCTCGACTCTCTTTCTTATCCTTTATTAGCACTCTTATATCTTTCTAGACAATTGTATTTGAAGTCTTGATTGATTATCATTTAGATGCTCATATACTCAGTGACACACGGTGTCACGACCCAAACCAATGGGCCATGACGGGCACCTGATGCCTTACCCAACTGAGTACCAACGTAACATATCTTTCTTATCATAAAATCATGGGTAAATGGGCCAAAAGGGCCATCATGAGATAACCAAATAAAATATAAGGGAATACTACACTTAGGACGACCCAACATGATATTAGAAACTTATACATTTGACATAATGTCCTTTAAGGACGACATGATCGTTTGTAAACTCAAAACATAGGACGAAAAGGCCATATAAGTATCCATATACGTGACATCTGTGTACAAGCCTCTAAGAGTACATAAACGTCATAAATATCGAGATATGGCCCCGCCATAACGATTAATACTGTAACAATCTGACATGTTGTTTTGAGCTCTAGCGTGCCGTTAAGCAATTTAAGGCATTAAGTAGCTTCAATTTAGGTGTTATGACTTGTACGCGTGGTGGAAATTAAATTTCAGAAGTTCGGAGTTCATTTGGAAAGAAAATTCTACATTCGGAAGCTTTACGTTGGAAAAATTGACTAAGGTTTGACTTTTGAGTAAGCAACCTCAGAATTGGGATTTGAAGGTTCCAATAGGTTCGTATGATTATTTCGGACTTGGACGTATGTTCGGGTTGAGTATCGGGTGGTCCGGGAGTATTTCAACGCTTATTGTGGAAAGTTGGCAATTCGAAGGTTTTCGAATTCACTAAGTTTGGTTTGAAGTGGACTTTGGTGTTATCGATGTCTGTTTGGGGTTATGATTCTTGGAATAGGTTCAAATCATTATTTATGACTTGTACATAAATTTTGGCATCATTCTGGAATGTTTAAGTGTAATTCAGACACATTCGTCGAAGTTTGAAAGTTCAAAGAAGGATTTGATCGTCGACTCATGGTTTTGATATGTTTGATGTAATTTGAGGCCTTGAGCAGGTTCGTGTTATGTTTTGAGACTGGTTTGTGTAATTGCACGAGGTTGAGAGGCCACAGGTGTGTTTCCGATGTGTTTGAGTTGTATGACGCTCTTATTTGATGTTTCAACGTTGATTCTTTGCTCATAAAGGGAACCGAATTGAGAAAACGACCTTTCAATTTTGATTATATTGAACCACTATATCTTTATTGTAATTACGGAACCATAGCAACAAGAATCGTTGAATTGCGAGTTCATATGAGAGAGCTATGCCCATTTCTGTGTCAGGAAAGATTGCTGGTTTCTGGTGCGGACTTTGTTCTTCGCGAACGTGAGGAAGTTCCCATGAACGCGAAGAAGGAAATTTGGGTTGACTAGTCAACATGAAAAATTTCTCTCTGCAACCGCAAAGGTTTCCCCACAGGCGAAGAACATCGCCTGGATAGTGTTATAAATGGGCAGACCGGGCATTTTAGTATTTTGAGCATATCTTGAGTTTTAAAGATCCGTTTGGGGTGACTTTCACGGCATTGTTCTCGTATCAAAAAGGGGGTCAATATGTGTCTTTTATTTTGATGTTTGTCCATGATTATTTTTTTTTTGGTTATCATTTTTATCCCTGTTTGGATTGTAGAAATTGGGGTTTTGAGCCCCTAAGTTATGAGATGGTAAACACTTGATTTGAGGGTCAATTCATGGGGGAAATTAGATGATTTTGGGAATATAAACTATATAACTTATGGGTAATAATTATGTTTGATAATTTTTGAAATTCGGTCACGTGGGCCCGAGGGTTGACTTTTCTAGCGGAATTGGGAATCAATATTCATTTTTAAATTGTTTCAGAACGTTTGGCTTTGAGTTAAGGTGTTAGAGAGGTGTTGGAGCCGGTTATGGAACTTCGGAGCGAGGTATGTCTCCTTTCTAACTCTGTGAGGGGGAAACTACCCCTAGGTGATGTATTTGATATGTGCTACTTGTTGCTGGGGCTACGTACACACGAGGTGACGAGAGTCCGTACATATCTAGATTCATGTTATCTTCGGGTAGACTTAGGTTCCCGCCATGCTATAACTGTACTATTTGAGTTGTCTCTTGCCTATTAAATTCCTTTAATTTTACTTTGCGACTTGAGACTAGACTTGTGTAGTGTGATAGACTTGCTATTGTAGAGATTTGACGAGCTTTATGATTAGCCGCAGAATAATTACTCTTCTTACGAATAGTTCCCGCATTATGCGTTTTCATCGAAATATTTCCCTTAAAAAATTTATAACTCACACGTCTATTCGTGAGTGGGGTCAAGGACCCGTTAAAGTTTCTTATTCTAATGGGATCGGGCCATTCGCCTTGGCAGGATTATTTATTACACTCTCATGGGAGTAGGCCGTTTGCCTCGGCAATAAAATACATGTATCTATTGTTCGTGCCATTCGACCCTCGGTAGTGCAAACATTATGATGGGATCGGGTCGTACGCCTCGACATTTCTATAAAATACTCTTATGAAATCATGCTTAATAATTGTCTATAAGCTAGCATATCTCTGAGTTTTCCTGATTTGAACTGTGACGACCTATCTGGTGAGGTCCATTATATATATACACCGATTGAGGAGGTAAGTACTAGCTGATAGCTTGAATTATTGCTGTGAACAACTAATTTTTGACCACATTCATATGTTATACTATTTTAGTGTAAATATTATTTTTAGGTCTAATCTTGATGTTTTAAACTTTTATCTTACTCTTAGTACATTTTATTTTTAAAAAAATTAGTCACATTCTTACAGTACAAATTTTATATCTACATATATATATGTATGTGTATATATATATATGGTTCCTTTTAATTATAATGTTAAATAAGTAAGCTATAAAATATTTCTTAGTATCATTTAAAGTATATGTAAATATTTAATTTTCCTATAATATAAGAAATTTTGGTTAATCTTCTTATTTTATAATTTAATTTATCTTTCATGAAAAAAAAAACTTTAATAAATAAAGTATTCTTTTTAAATCTGATTTGTATTTTTATTTTTATTAATCCCATTATCCCCACTTTTCTAGCCTAACTTCCCACTCTTCACACTCACACATCCACCCCTCACGTCCCAACTCCCCACATCCCAACTATCTCCTTAATCTAATCACATATACAGACACAATATTATCTATAAAAAACAAGAGAGAAAACAAAGGGGACAGACAGTAAAAGAAAAGAACAGACAAAAAAAAAAAGATAAGAAAGGAAAAAGAAGAGAGGAGAAAAAAAAAAAAAAAATGAAGAAGAGGGTGACGGGCAGAACAGAGAAAAGGATAAGAAAAGATAAAAAAGAAAAGAGAGGGAGTCTCGAGACAGAAGGAAAAAGAAAAAAAAAGAAGGAGAAACAAGAAGTATAACAAAAAAAGGAGACAAAAATAAATAAAAAAAGTTAGAGAAGATAATGAAAAAGAAAAGAGACGGATCTTTGGAAAGGAAAATAACGTGAAAAAATGAGAGAAAGAAACATAGGAAAAAAAAGGAAAGTGTGTTTTTCTAGATAAAAGTTTGAGAAATTCTTGTGTAATTCAGAGGTCGAGTTTCCGTTCGTGGTTTCGGGTTCAACGATGTTGCTACTTTGTCCGGTTTTAGTTGCCACATTGAACTGGAGTTGTACTTGTTCTACTTCTTGTATTACTAGAACTCTTTTGCTAAGGTTTTGATTCTATTCTTCTTCATTGCTTTTTTTAATTATTTTTTTTAGTTAAAAAAAAAGATTCAGAGCGTTATGATTTGGTTAATTTTATTAGTAATTTATTTCCTTAATCTAATCTGTTATTTTTCTTTTTGAACATATATTTCTGAATAATTGTTATCATTTAGTTTATTTAGTGAAAGAATAAAAATGAAAGAATTCATAAGAGATTAAGGCTAGAATAACTATAATGATGCTATAAATGTTTACCTAGTGTTAATTTATTGGTTAGTTAAGCTTGCACAAATTGTGCTATGATATTCACTAGAAATGTGCGTACTTTTTCTAGTCATTCTTGTGAATAGATCATAATCTATAATATATTTTTCTTTATAAGATTGTAAGAAGTTTCTTCTATATTATGAAAAACTTTTCTTCTTTGAGTATATATTTACAATTGTTAACCACTTGGCTATGAAACTAAAAAATTCAGGTGTTAATTTAGTAGGAATACCTTAAAATAAAAATAAAAAATCTTGATAATCCTTTCAATTTTTCTATGTCTTTAACTTCATTGTAAGTTACTTTAGTGTTATGATTAGCTATCTTAAATTAGAAAAGTAATTAAAATACTTTAAATATGCTTAAAATTTTTATATGCACTTTAAATATTAGCCCATGTGTTCATACCCGAACCTTGGATTGATATGCTCAAATAATAAAAGGGTCATGTACGCATCACGCGTCTCGACGCCTTTAAATTAACAATAATTGTGTTATAACCATGTGTACATTCTGTACCTTGGTTTAGCATTTAATTTCAAAGAAGTACCTCGTGTGCGTTCCGCATCTTGGTAAAGACAATTACTAAAATATAATAATTAATTAAGCGGTAATAAATAAGCCATGATCAATAAAATACAAGAATAGCTAAAAAGTTGATTTAAGCCATACAAGAGTCAATAAAGCGATCGTGCTAGAACCACGGGACTCGAGGGGTGCCTTACACCTTTCCCACGGTCAACAGAATTACTTACTTAGTCTTCTATTTTCGTAGACCATGAAATAAGGGTCAAACCTTCCGTTTGAAAGGGGATTCAAATAAAAGGTGACTTGGAACACCAAAACTCAATTCCAAGTGGCGACTCCAAATAATAAATAATCCCTTTTCAAAACATCACTTTGATTGGAAAAACTCTTCTTACTCAACTTCGTAATAGGGTTGTGCGGAAAAAAGAGTTGTGACAATTGCTGAGAGGAGAATTTTACCACATATTTATACTTGTTATTTCGTTTATTTACTCTGACTCACATCTGTTCACTTCAACTGTATCTGTCTGATTGGACCACTAGTCAGTGTCGATGTAAACCCCTCGTCACTACTTCTCTAGGGTTATCCTAGATACTTACCGAGTACGCATTGATTTGTGTATTCATGCTACACTTTTTTGCATTTATTTTGCATATACCTATATGTCTGGCGGTCTTTTGGGTGCAAAGGCGTGACTACTATATGTACTTTATAATGAGCTGCATTCAATGTTACGATCCGCAGCCGGGAGAGTCTGTATCAGAGTTATTTGTATTTTTCTGTCTAATTTTTATTCCAAATAGATATTGTATTTTATTATATTTCCTATTTGATGATCATGCAGTTGTGACAACTGGTTCTGGGGATTCCTACGGGTTGTTCAGTATTATAGTTCATGTAATATTATCATTTACCCTGTAAATTCTATTTTTCCTTATTTATTTAATGAAAGTTATGATTTCAAAAGTAGTAAAAATGAGTAATTAAGTTTATCAATCACCGTTGGCTTATGTGACAGCGGCGTTAGGCGCCATGACGGCCTATAGTGGATTTTGGGCCGTGACAACTTGGTATCAGAACGTTAGGTTCACTTGGGTCTCATAATTCATGAGCCAGTTTAGTAGAGTCTTGCAGATCATTACTGAGACGTCTATACTTTTCTTTGACAGGCTACAAGGATATTAGGAGAACTTCCCTTCTTGATTCCGCATCGTGCAGTTTGATTCCATCGAGGGCTGGGCCTTTATTTCCTTCCTACTCAATCTTACGCGACGCGGGGCTCTTGTAATCAATTGGGCGTCGAGGAGTTGTAGTGGTACTGCAGACGTAGTGCAGAATGTTTTTCCCTGCGTGTTCAGGCAAACTATTAATGTCGCTTTGCAGAAGGATGTTCTTTTGTTCCAGCTTAGTATCTGCATTTCCTATAGTTTCGATAATATGCACAAATTGCTATGATGCCTATACGTTGTTATTGCACAATGTAAGGGTGATGGTAGGATTCTTGTTTATGTGTCGAGGAAGTTAATGACTTGAAAAGAGGATTTCCTAGTGCATGATTTAGAGGTCTAGCATTTAAATCCAGCGGAGGAAAGGCAATCAGACTATGGATATTCAGGCTTTGGTTGATGGAGCAATGAGAGTTGATATTTTCGAGTTGTGGAATTATCATTTGTGATGTGGTGTCATTGTCCTTGTTTGAATGCATAAAGGTTCATTGATGTTATGATCTTCTTTGATTTGCCTTCGGGGAAGGGTGATGTGAAATGGTGCCTGAGAAGCGGTTGTCAGAGTGGCGGTGTGTAGTGGTTTTAGAATTATCCTAGTGTCTCCTGGGAATGGTGTTCTTCGGAAGGAGCATTATGTATTGATTTTTGGGTTCATGAATTTACGTATAGATTAGTACGGTTGGTGGTAAGGAGGTGCAAACTTTGCTACCTGGTGCGGAAAGTCGTGGGAGAGTACCCCACGGGGAGATTTGTAGAAGTGTGACATATTAGTCAGTTGATTGTTAAAGATAAAAACCAAGTATGAAGATTTTTGGTACTATCATTAATATGAGACTCTATGCCTGGAAGGCGCTCTATTCCTTTGGTTTTGAACTGTGGGAGTTGTTCCGGATTGAGACGGCTTAGTTATTCGCACATGTGTTGAGGTCTCGTGTAGCTTGTGGTGTTATGTGAGCAGGATGTCTCTCTAGATGCAGGTCATTTATCACACCTTATGTGTACTTGGGTTTTGTGGCGTATTGGGCTATCCGTCTCCCCATAGTTATATTTTTGCACTTGGCGTGCTTGTGGCCGAAATTCCGTATTCTGTAGGTAGAAGCATTATTGCTTGATGTGTATGTCTTTATTTATTGTTCTGAGGGGGTCGGGTGGCACACTGCCACGGGTACATTATTTGGATCGGGTTGCACGCCGTAACAATGATATGTTGAGTACGTTTCCCTATATTTATTCGTGTGTCTTTTTTTCTCGTTCTCCGAGAAGGGTTCATAACATCTGTTCGACCATTTTATTTGTTACGTGGGTTGGCTAATTCTTTTCCAGAGTTCGTTCCTCCTTATGTGTCATATTCAAGTTGTATCTTGTAGTCTCATTGATGGCGTCATATGAGATCTGGGTCAGTGTTTGAGGTGGCTCATTGCCTGAGCAGCTTGTACTGGGTGAGACGAGACTATTGGACCTGAAATTAGTGCAATCAGATTTGTACCATGCTCTTTATGTAGTCAGAATGAGGTAATGGTCCTGTTAGGGGAAAGACTCTATGATTTGTTGATTCGGTAGGTGGGTATTAGTTTCTACACGTCTCTTTCGTTGTCGTAGTATTACGAGAGTTGGATCAGGGTTTATATGTGTTATGTGGGGTATTGCAGGCATCAAATTTGTGAAATGAAGGCTATTATGGTCGGAGGATGTTTATATGGTCAAGTTTATGTGGTACATGGTGTGATTTTAGAGGGGGGGGGGGG
>ML371304.1:0-28845 GCA_005239525.1 Nicotiana knightiana | reverse complement strand
TTTAGGGGGGGGGGGGAGCATGGTCATGTTGGGTACATTGTCTAGTGATTGATCTTGTGTTCATATTTTAGGATACGGTCTCATGGGAAATTATAGATGTTGCAATTTTGTTCGGAAGCTTGTTAACTATGTTTATAGGATAGAACTTCAGTCTGGCTTGATCTAGCACGCTCACATGGGTTGTGGTGGCACGGGTAGGTGCACGAATATTGTATAGCACCGGAGCAATTCTTAGCACGTTCGAGGACAAACATATGTTTAAGTGTGGGAGACTGTAACGACCCGACCGGTTGTTTTGAGCTGTAGCGTATCATTCATGTGTTTAAGGCCTTGAGTATCTTCACTTCACGTATTATGAACTGTACATGTGGTCGGAATTGAATTTCGGACGTTCAGAGTTGATTTAGAAAGAAATTTCTAAATTCGGAAGCTTTAAGTTGGAAAAATTGACTAATATTCGACTTTTGATTAAATGACCTCGGAATCGAGATTTGAAGGTTCCAATATGTTTGTATGATGTTTTCAGACTTGGGCATATGTTCGGGTTGAGTATTGGGTGGTCCGGGAGTATTTCGACGCTTATTATGGAAAGTTGGCAATTCGAAGGTTTTAGAATTTCCTAATTTTTGTTTGAAGTGGGCTTTGGTGTTATCGATGTCCATTTGGAGTTCTAAGCCTCAAAATAGGTTTGTATCGTAATTTATGACTTGTACGTACGTTTGGCGTCATTCTAGAATGTTTAGGTGTAATTTGGACACGTTCTTCGAAGTTTGAATATTTGAAAGTTAAAAGAAGGATTTGATCGCCGATTTATGGTTTTGATGTTTATTGGTGTGATTTGAGGCCTCGAGTAGGTTCATCTTATGTTCTAGGACTGGTTTGTGTAATTGGACGGGGTCCGGGGGTCACGGGTGTGTTTCAGATGTGTTTGGGTCGAATCACGCTCTTATTTAATGTTTCAACGTCGTTTATTCGGACATAAAGGGTACCATATTGAGGAAACGACATTTTGTTTGTTATTGAAATGAACCATTAGATTTGTATCGTAATCATGGAACCATAGCAGCAAGAATCGTTGAATTCCGAGGTCGTATGAGAGAGTTATGCCGATCTCCGTGTCGGGAAAGATTGATGGTTTCTGGTGAGGACTTTGTTTTTCGCGAACGTGAGGGAGGTTCCGCGAATGCGAAGAAGGAAATTTGGGTTTACCGGTCAAGACAAAAAATTTCTCTTCGCGGACGCGAAGGTGTCCCGCGAATGCGATAAACAAATATCGCATGGACATTGTTTTAAATGGGCAGACCAAGCATTTTAGTATTTTGAGCATATCTTGAGCTCTAGAGCTCTGTTTGAGGTGATTTTCACGACGTTGTTGTCATCTCAACAAGGGGGTAAATGTCTGACCCTTATTTTGATGTTTTCCATGACTATTTTCGGTGTTTATAATTTTTATCCGTGTTTTGATTGTAATAATTGGGGTTTTGAGCCCCGAAGTTATGAGATGGTAAATCTTTAATTTGAGGTTCACTTCATGGGCAAAATTGGATGATTTTTGGAATATACACTATACAAGTTATGAGCAACAATTATTTTCGATAATTTTTGAAATGCGGGTACGTGGGCCTGAAGGTTAACTTTTCGAGCGGAGTTGGGAATCATTATAAATTATTAAATTGGAAGCATTGAGTATATTTTGATTGATTTGCACATTATTTGAATAGTTTTGGAACGTTTGGCTTTGAGTCGAGGTGTTAGAGAGGCGTTGGAGCCGGTTATGGAACTTCGGAGCAAGGTAGGTCTCCTTTCTAACTATGTGAGAGGGAAACTACCCCTAGGTGATATATTTGATATGTGCTACTTGATGCGGGGGCTACGTACACACGAGGTGATGAGAGTTCGTACGTAGCTAGATTCATGCTATGTCCAGGTAGACTTAGTTTCCCTCCATGCTATAACTGCAGTATTTGAGTTGTTTCTTGCATATTAAATTCCTTCATTTTTACGCTGCGACTTGAGACTAGACTTGTGTAGAGTGATATACTTGCTATTGTAGATATTTGACAGGCTTTATGATTAGCCGCAGAATAATTACTCCTCTTACGAATTTCTCCCGCGTTATGCATTTTCATTGATAGGTTCCCTTACATAGATTTATAACTCACATGTCTATTCGTGAGTGGCGTCAAGGACCCGTTAATGCTTCTTATTCTAATGGATCGGGTCGTTCTCATTGGCATCATAATATATACATATATAGTTCATGTTATTCGACCATGGCCAGTGTGCACATTATGTTGGGATCGATTCGTTCGCCTTGGCAGGATTATGTATCACACTCTCATAGGAGTGGGCTGTTCGCCTCGACAATAAAATAGATGTATCTATGGTTCGTGCCATTCGACCATCAACAGTGCACATATTATGATGGGATAGGGTTGTATGCCTCGGCATTTCTATAAAATACTATTATGAAATCATGCGTAATAATTGACAATAAGCTAATATATTTGAGAGTTTTCCTGATTTGAATTGTGATGACCTATCTGATGAGGTCCATTATATATATACTCTGATTGAGGAGGTAACTACTAGCTGAGAGCTTAAGTTATTGCTGAGAGGAGAATTTTACCACATATTTATACTTGTTATTTCGATTATTTACTATGATCACATATGGGTACGCGTTAATTTACGTACTCATGCTACACTTGCTGCTCTTATTGTGCATGTACCTATATGTCTGGTGGTCTTTTGGGCGCAAAGGTGCGACTATTGCGGGGACTTTACCATAAGCTGCATTCCATGTTTCAATCCGCAGCCTACAGATTCTCCATCAGAGTTATTTTTATTTTCCTATCTAATTTGTATTCTAGACAAATGTTGTATTTTATTATATTTCCTAGTTGATGCTCATGCATTTGTGAGACTGGGTTTGGGGATTCATACGAGTTGTTCATTATGGTAGTTCACGTAATATTATCATTTAATGAATGAAAATTATGATTTCAAAAGTAATAAGAAAGTAATTAAGTTGATCAATCACCGTTGGCTTGCCTGACAACGGCGTTAGGCGCCATCATGACCTATAGTTGATTTTGGGTCGTGACAAATACATGTCCAAAGCATACTGACCAAATAGGCAACTCCGGAGCTAGTGGAGTGCACCAACATCTTCCGCTAAGATGATATCCTACGAGGAGGACTGTCAACCTCTCTATCGAGACATGCGGGCATGAAATGCAGCGTCCCCTGGCAAACAGGACGTCAGTACAAATAGAGTACCGAGTATGTAAGGCATGAAAGCAGTATATAAAGATATGAGAGAAACATGGGTAAAGAACTCGACATGTAAGTCTGAATAGCTCTGTGAATCATGAAACATTTATAATGTCACGCACATGCATATAAATCTCATATCATGCATAGGTATATGTGTACATAATATCATCAAGCCTCTGAGGGCATCCCATCATATCGTCTCCGCCTCTTTGAGAGAAATCATCAACGCATACCAGTTGATCAGGTAGTGGTGCATATATAACGCCGTAACCTTTCCCCATACCCCATATACATATAATATACGCGTATATAAAGCCATATGGTCATGGGTCAATGTAAATGTATAAATAAATGCAATGCATAATGAAGTAAGTCAATAAGATCTCTCAGAATGTCATAAGATCAATATGCCTTCGGATAAACTTTATCAATTTACGTATTTTCTGAGACCCATGAATAGACGATATAATAATAGGACACATGGGGAATCAATAACATAGGCACCCCTAGTACTTCTATGAATAGAGTCATTTATAAAAGTTGCACGTTTACTCGTTTCGTCTGTATCATATGGATCATGCCAAAACGAAAGAAGGTATAGCCTTAGCATACCTAAAGTCGTCAATGAAACCCAATAACAAGCTTATGAAAACTATCACGCCAACCATATAACAAAGAAGTACATGTACAACTAAGATGGCGCTAGTATATCATGTATCTGAAATGATAACTCGATTCTAAAATAAAACGGGCAGCATTTCCCCTGAGTTTACTGTTCCCTCAAGCCTAAAATAGGCGAGACAACAACACTACAACCAACAACTCAAAAACAATCTAACTACAATTCAGAACCTTTAATACAACAAAAAACCCAAATATACTATAACACACCCAATCAACAAGTTATCAATTAGCCTGAAATTCTAATGACGAGCGACCATCCCACTACGCAACCACATGTGGTGTTTCTCCACCCCCTTTATCTTTTTAAACTCCATAAATCAGAAGCACAATAGTCTGACACGAGTGTACTACAAAACAGTCCACTAAAAGTGAAATAAAATCGAACTCACGACTTTCGATCACCGTCCCGTGATTTCTAACTATTAGAAATTGAATTTATCAAACTTCCGTGATATTTAGAAGCTTAAATACAGAAATTATACATTTTATTAACTATGAAGTATCTTCCAAAACTCAAACTAAAAAAGAAAGAGAGGCGATATAGCGTTACTTACGTTGTCGGGATCGTTCTAACATTGTCGCTTCTTGATTTCATACTCGGGATGTTAATATTCTTTGAAACCCTTCTAGAGAGCTTAAGGGTAAGTTTATGGTCTTATTTTGGTCGTGGTATTTGGAAAAACTAATCAAGAGACGACATAAGGGATATATATCCACTTCTGAAAAGTCAAAGAGGTGCTAGCTTGGCACCCTAACATTGGCCCTTTTTTCGATGCTCATATCTTTTTATCCGGATGTAGTATGAACAAATGTTTAAGAGAGTTGGAAAATATATTCCAAGCATTTAATTTGGCATATTATATCCCAAAAATACCTCATATAACACATGAAATGTATTGCTAAAAAAGCATCGGTAACACACCTACTTGTCACCTATGCGGTCTGCAACATCTCGCAAAACTACACATTTCTCTCTACTCCGATGTCGTATCGATGAACGGCCTAATGATGTCAAAACTGGACTCATAGATATTCAACTTTTTATGTGGATCATTCCCTAATTCCAAGTATATTGGGAGCCTGCCCTGTACAAAACCGAGTTTTTACTTCATATTTCATATTTTCTCAAACTCAAACACTCTTAGGTGATTTTCCCAAGAACAAGTCTCTTCCAAATAAGTTTTAAGTTGGTTTTTACTCATTTATTTAAATCATTAACATCATTTAACATCAGGGATTTCCATGGGTGAAATTGGGTGTTTGGGGTAGAACTTAGGTTTTTTCTAAAATTGGGATTTGAATGGGTAATTGAGCTCCGATTTGAAAGACTTTTATATGTATAGACTCGTGAAAGTACGAGGGTTCTGAAAATGTAAAATCTACCCGACTCCGAGATGCTGGCCTGAGGGGCGTTTTGGTCATTTCAGCTAATTTCGCGTCGTAACCTTGAATTGGATAGTAGAATCAGTTGCATGAGATGTTATTTACGGTATGAAATTTATTTGAATAGATATGGGCCATTTGGAGTCGGATACTTGTGGCAAACATGTGGTTTCGGGTTGATTGCTATACTTCGGACCCGAGGTAAGTGTTTGGTCTAACCTTAGCTTGAGGGAATAGAAGTTGAGTATAAATTTATACTTGCTAATTGTCAAATACGATGTATAGGCATGGTGACGAGTATCTATACATTGGTGTCTAGGCTGACCGTGAGTCCTTATATGTGAAGAATATGTGAAGGGAATTGTATTCTGTAAACTCTCTTGGACCATTGGCTCAAATTGTGTAACGAATAATAAAGAAATATGAGATATTATATCTTTGGAGCGATGTCTCAAATTGAGTAACGAATAATGAAGAAATATGAGATATTACGTCTTTGGAGCATTGCCTCAAATTGTGAAATGAATAAGAAGAAATATGAGATATTAAATCCTTTGGAGCATTTTCTCAACTGATAGAATAAATCATGGAAATGAAAGTGAAAGAAAGAGAAAGAGTTATTGAATATAACCTTGTCGGGATTTAATTGTGCAGTTAATGTTCCCTTCCCGGGATTTAATTGTGTAATTGATGATTACCCTTGTCGGGATTTAATTATTTAAATATTGTTCCCTTGCCGGGATTCCTATATCTGTTATGTTTACTTACTTGCCTTGTTTGTGATTGCTATTTGGGTGAGGAAGAGTGTTAAAGCACGAAGGTTGATGTCGTGCACTTGTCTTGGTGAAAATGAGAGTAAAGCACGAAGGGTGATGCCATGCACTTGTGTTGGTGAGAATGAGAGTAAAGCACGAAGGGTGATGTCATGCATTGTTTGATATTGTCTCCCTTGCTGGGATGTTGAGATTTCTGTTAGTGTTCCCTTGCCGGGATTTCTATCTTTATTCTGTTTACTCCCTTGCCCTTGTTTGTGATTGTTGTATGGGTGAGGAAGAGTGCTAAAGCACGAAGGGTGATGTCGTTCATTGTTTGTTATTGTGAGGAAAGAGTGTAAATCACGAAGGGTGATTCCGTGCCGTACGATGTACCATTCCGTACCATATTCATTGATTATACTGTGAGGAAAGAGTGTAAATCACGAAGGGTGATTCCGTGCCGTACGATGTACCATTCCGTACCATATTCATTGATTATACTGTGAGGAAAGAGGGTAAAAGCACGGAGGGTGATGTCGTGCCATGTTTTACATTGATTACATTATACACTGCATAGTGAGAACGAGAGTAAAAGCATGAAGGGTGATGCCGTGCCATGATTTACATTAATTACATTATACATCGTATAGTGAGGACGAGAGTAAAAACACTAAGGGTGATGCCGTGCAAGTTTGTGATTTCTTGTCCTTATTGATATGCTGGCTTTGTTGTTCTTTTCCTTATTGAGATTTCTTATATGAAACTGTTATCTCCCCACAGCATGTTCCCCTTCCTTTATTAATTATTTTCTCTCTATATTTCTTATCCGTTGTATATATGTATATATGATTAATTGAACTGCACATGTTTATTTGGTAGTCTGGTTCTAGCCTCGTCACTACTTCGCCGAGGTTAGGCTAGGAACATACTTAGTACATGGGGTCGGTTGTACTGATGCTACACCTGCACTTCTTTATGTTGTGCGAATTACGCGGCCGGACCCGTAGGACATCATTAGTGGGAGTGTCTTCCAGCTCGTTATAGAAGCTCCGAGGTATACCCGCTGGCGTTCGTGGGCCTTAGCGTCTCTTCCATCCCTTTGTCTTCGATTCCATCTTGTTTTTCTTTTAGTTTTAGAGGCAGACATGTATTTCCTTTCAGACTTGTATTTAGCACTCTTTAGTACTTGTTCAAGCAAAGGGAGTTGAATTTGGGGCAGAGAAGGTGCTTGGAGCTATTGAAAGATTATGGTATTACCATCTTATATCACCCGGGGAAGGCCAATGTGGTGGCCGATGCTTTGAGTAGGAAGTCAGCTAGTATGGACAGTCTTGGTTTTATTCCGGTCAGTCAGAGGCTGCTTGCTTTGGTTGTTCAGGCTATGGCCAATCGATTTGTAAGGTTTGATATTTCTGAGCATAGTTGAGTGTTGGCTTGTACGGTTGCTCTTTCTTCATTATTAGAGCGTATCCATGATCGGCAGTTTGATGATCCAATTTGTGTGTCCTTAGAGACACGGTGCAGCGCGGAGGTGCCAAGCAGCTGACCTTAGATGATGATGGTGTTTTGATATTACCGGGGCGAGTTTGTGTGCCCAATGTTGATGGGATTCGAGAGTTGATTTTAGAGAAGGCCCATAGTTCCCGGTAATCCATTCATCCGGGTGCCGCGAAGATGTATCAGGATTTGCGGCAGCATTATTGGTGGCCTAGAATGAAGAAGTATATTTTGGCATATGTGGCGCGGTGTTTGAATTGTCAACAGGTTAAGTATGAGCATCAGAGGATTGAGCTTCCCGAGTGGAAGTGGGAAAGGACCACTATGGACTATATTACTGGACTTCCGTTGACCCGGAAGAAGTTCGATGCAGTTTGGGTCATTGTTGATAGGCTGACCAAGTCAGCGCATTTCATTCCTGTGGCAGTTGCCCATTCATCCGAGTGGTTAGCTGAGATCTATATCCGGGAGATTTTTCGCCTTCATGGTGTGCCGGTATCTATATTTTCAGACCGGGGCGCACAGTTTACGTCACATTTTTAGGGAGCAGTTCAGCGAGAGTTAGGCACCTAGGTGGAGTTGAGCACAGCATTTCATCCTTAGACGGATGGGCAGTCCGAGCAGACTATTCAGATATTGGAGGATATGCTCTAAGTTTGTGTTATTGACTTTGGAGGATCATGGGATCAGTTCTTGCCTTCAGCAGAGTTTGCCTACAATAACAGTCGAGTATCCAGATGGCTCCTTATGAGGCTTTATATGGTAGGCGGGATCGATCTCCGGTTGGATGGTTTGAGCCGGGAGAGGCTCGGTTGTTGGGTACAGATTTGGTTCAGGAGGCCTTGGACAAGGTCAGGATCATTCAAGATAGGCTTCGTACAGCTCCGTCCAGGAAAAAGAGTTATGCAGATCGCAAGGTTCGAGATGTGGCTTTCATGGTTGGTGAGCGAGTATTGTTCCGAGTGTCGCCTATTAAGGGCGTGATGAGATTCTGGAAGAAGGGCAAGCTTAGCCCTAGATTCATTTGCTCGTTTGAGATTCTTGATCGAGTGGGAGAGGTGGCTTATAGAATCGCATTGCCACCTAGCTTATCAGCCGTACATCTAGTTTTTCATGTGTCCATGCTTCAGAGGTATCACGGCGATCCAACCCACGTGTTAGATTTCAGCACTGTCCAGCTGGACAAGGACTTATGTTATGAGGAGGAGCCGGTAGCCATTTTAGACCGGCAGATTCGTCAGTTGAGATCCAAGTGTTTCCCTTATGTTCGTGTTCAGTGGAGAGGTCAGCCTCCTGAGGCATCGACCTGGGAATTCGAGTTCGATATGCGGAGCCGTTACCCTCATTTATTTCCCGACTATGGTACTTATTTATTCTGTCTGTTCGAGGACGAACGGTTGTTTTAGAGGTGCAGAATGTGACGACCCAAAGGGTCATCACCTATTTTATTACCTATTCCGTACTTACGAGGCCTTGAAAAACCTCACTTGTATTTTCCTCGATTTGCTTGCGCAGTCCGGGCGCGTAGCCAGACAGCTTAAATATGAAATTCTGTGAAAAATGCTAAGATTTGAAATTAAAATGAATAAATTTGAATTCGGTCAACATTTTGGGTAAACGGACCCGGACCCGTGATTTGACAGTCCCGGTGGGTCCGATAAAAAATATGGGACTTGGACGTATGTCTGGAATCAAATTCCGAGGTCCCAAGCCTGAGAAATGAATTTTTGAGTAAAATTATTTTCTGAAAATGTTTAAGGAAATTGAAAATGAAATCTGATTAGGAAGTGATGGTATCGGGCCCGTATTTTAGTTCCGGCGCCCGGTACAGGTCTTATATATCGTTTAAGCACTTTCTGTAAGGTTTGGTTTAAAACGGATTTCGTTTGACGTGTTTCGGTCTTAAAATGGAAAATTTGATGTTTTATGAAATTTGATAGAATTCATGGATTTTGAGGCTTAATTCGATGTATATGATGTTATTTTGGTGATTTGATCGTGCGGATAAGTTCATAGAATGTTTTGCGGTAGTGTGTATATTTGGTTTGGAGCCCTGAGGGCTCGGGTGAGTCTTGGATAGGCCACAAATTGCATTTGTCTGAACTTAGAACTGCTGGTGTAACTGCTCTGCAGGCTTCACATTTGCGAAGCCAGCATCGCAAATACGAAGGTGCACTGGCTGGCAAGGGATCGCAAATGTGAGCCATACATCGCAAATGCGAAGTCCCGCCTCCTGCATAGTGATTGCAAATGCAAACTATGCTTCGCAACTCCTATGTCAGGGGTGTTCGCAATTGAGAACCCCTGTTCGCATGTGCGATGCCAACTAGTAGCCTGCCCTGTACAAAACCGAGTTTTTACTTCATATTTCATATTTTCTCAATCTCAAACACTCTCATGCGATTTTTCGAAGAACAAGACTCTTCCAAATCAGTTGTAAGTTGGTTTTTACTCATTTCTTTTAATCATTAACATCATTTAACATGTTTTTAACTTAAAAATCAGGGATTTCCATGGGTGAAATTGGGTGTTTGGGGTAGAACTTAGGTTTTTTCTAAAATTGGGATTTGAATGGGTAATTGACCTCCGATTTGAGAGACTTTTATATGGCTAGACTCGTGAGAGTATGAGGGTTCTGAAAATGTAAAATGTACCCGACTCCGAGATGCTGGCCTGAGGGGCATTTTAGTCATTTCACATGATTTTGCGTCGTAACCTTGAATTGAATAGTAGAATCAGTTCCATGAGATGTTATTTACGGTATGAAATTTATTTGAATAAATTTCGGCCATTTGGAGTCGTATACCTGTGGCAAACGTGTGGTTTCGGATTGATTGCTATACTTCAGACCCGAGTATAATTTGCTATTTGCTAATTGTCAAATATGATGTATAGGCATGGTGACGAGTATCTATACATTGGTGTGTAGCATGACTGTGACTCCTTATATTGTGAATATTCTGATTTTTTGGTAATTTCCATGCTTAATTGATGGTTTCTTTATGTTGTGAAGAATAGGTGAAGGGAATTGTATTCTGTAAACTCTGTTGGAGCATTGGCTCAAATTGTGTAACGAATAATGAAGAAATATGAGATATTACGTCTTTGGAGCATTGGCTCAAATTGTGTAACGAATAATGAAGAAATATGAGATATTACGTGTTTGGAGCATTGGCTCAAATTGTGAAATGAATAACGAAGAAATTTAAGATATTATATCCTTCAGAGCATTGGCTCAAGTGATAGAATAAATCATGGAAATAAAAGTGAAAGAAAGAGAAAGAGTTATTGAAATATACCCTTGCCGGGAATTAATTGTGCAGTTGATGGTCCCTTGCCGGGATTTAATTGTGTAATTGATGATTACCCTTGCAAGGATTTAATTGTTTAATTATTATTCCCTTGCCGGGATTCCTATATCTATTATGTTTACTTTCTTTCCTTATTTGTGACTGCTGTTTGGGTGAGGAAAAGTGTTAAAGCACAAAGGGTGATACCGTGCACTTGTCTTGGTGAGAACGAGAGTAAAGCACGAGGGGTGATGCCATGCAATTGTCTTGGTGAGAATGAGAGTAAAGAACGGAGGGTGATGCCGTGCATTGTTTGTTATTGTCTCCCTTGCTGGGATGTTGAGATTTTTGTTATTGTTCCTTTGCCGGGATTTCTATATTTATTATGTTTACTTCCTTGCCCTTGTTTGTGATTGCTGTATGGGTGAGGAAGAGTGCTAAAGCACGAAGGGTGATGTCGTTCATTGTTTGTTATTGTGAGGAAAAAGTGTAAAGCACGAAGGGTGATGTCGTGCCGTACGGTGTACCATTTCGTACCATATTCATTGATTATGCTGTGAGGAAAGAGAGTAAAAGCACGAAGGGTGATGTCGTGCCATGTTTTACATTGATTACATTATACACTGCATAGGGAGGACGAGAGTAAAAGCACGAAGGGTGATGCAGTGCCATGATTTACATTAATTACATTATACATCGCATAGTGAGGACGACAGTAAAAGTACGAAGGGTGATGCCGTGAAAGTTTGTGATTTCTTGTCCTTGTTGATATACTGGCTTGTTGTTCCTTTCCTTATTGAGATTTATTATATGAATTTGTTATCTCCCCAAAACATATTCCCCTTCCTTTATTAATTGGTTTCTTCCTATATTTCTTATCCGTTGTATATATGCCTATATGTTTAATTGAACTGCACAGGTTTATTTGGTAGTCTGGTTCTAGCCTCGTCACTACTTTGCCTAGGTTAGGCTAGGCACTTACTTAGTACATGGGGTCGGTTGTACTGATGCTACACCTGCACTTCTTTATGTTGTGCAGATTACGCAGCCGGACCCGGAGGACATCATTAGTGGGAGTGTCTTCCAGCTTGTTATAGTGCCTCCGAGGTATACCCGCTGGCATTCGTGGGCCTTGGCGTCTCTTCCATCCCTTTGTCTTCGATTCTGTCTTGTTTTCCCTTTAGTTTCTGAGGCAGACATGTATTTCCTTTCAGACTTTTATTTAGCACTCATAGACAGTTCGTCGATGTATTGTGATTGTCATTACTTAGGTTAAAACCGTATTTATTTCCGCTGTTTAATTTGTGAACTAATTTAGTTTATTCTGTTAGAAGGAGGTTAATATAATAAAGAGGTTATGTGTCACGTTTGTCCTTGAATGTTGACTAATGCNATGGGGTGTAACATCATTCCTCCCTTTGGAACGTTTGTCCTTGAATGTTGACTAATGATCTTATCACTCTCATAGCATATATCTCTTACAAATACTTTAATATTTTCCATGCCATATAGGCAACTGTTTCTAGGAATAAATCCAAAGTTAAGGGCACTCCCCTCTTTAGGCCTCTTTCTCACACCACGACTTGTGATCAGAATTCTTCCAATTTCTTTCTCTTTGAATAAGATCTCAATTCCAGCGACGGTTTCATTAGATATCTTACAACTAGAATCCCTCTTTTTTCCGATCCAGTTCCTCCACCAACGCGAACCCCAGTTAGATTCAGGCATGCTACACTTTTTAGTTATTGGGAGAACCCAAGTACTCTCTTTCGGATTCAGGAAACAACTCTCAAACTATTTCTACCTTCTGTCATGCACCCTGTATGAATTTGACCTTGTATGTTTGCCTATACGACTGTTCTCTCCTTTTTCCTCCTGCTTTAGCCAATATCTAGGCCTTACTTTGTGAACATATACAAGATTATAACAAGTTGTCCCTTTGCGAATCTATAAGTGTACTGATGTTCTTCGCTCGGCACTTTGTCGATCTTAAAACTATTGATATATATTTTTAATAGCCTTGGTTATCTATGCTTATGGATGTACAACATCTAGGTAGGTCATACTATACCCTAATCTTACTTCGATTTATTATTACCGAGTTCTGCTACCCAACTCCTAGTTACTCTCCCACTACTTATCCTATATGTATAAATCTAAGTCCTTTAGTTCTTCCTCATTACTGTTCATCTTAAGAGTGACAACGTAAACTCATCCCATATTTTGTAACTTTTATCCTTCCATTGTTGATTCACCTTAATCTTGATGCATAATGTACAACTAAAAACTTAAAACCTCTTATGTAATACATTGTCACTGGGGCTCACGTCGTATTGGGGAACATTTAAAGTGATTTGCCTGATCCACCTAGGGACGATACTATACATCAATAACCATATTTCATAGCATCCCAATGAGATTCATCTTATGAGTGGTATTCTAGTCCCGTCAATTCATGAAATCCCTTTCTTGTTAAATAAATACTCAATCAAATGCCTAAATGTCATCCACTTTATCTATCATAATTACACGCTTATTATATTACTAGCGAAATATTCCATCTCTTCCAGATGCTCCTACTCATAGACTCCTTCGAGGTAATTTAAATTATCATGAGCTTTCTATAACTTACGAAAACCATATGTTCTCTTGTTTTGATGGGTTTAATTCCGAGGTCCAATCTATTCTTATCACATTCTCACTCACATTTCTTATCCTTACTCCTATCTACAAAAAAAAAAAAAATTGTCGCTTTGCCATACTTCAGCTTGCGACCAACACATATCTATTTATACTACTCGCAACCTTCTTTTAACTTGCTAGAACCATAGATTTCCTTCTGTGCCTTCTCAGTTATCTTTAAATGTAAGCAATTACTTTTCCTGGTCGTTGTACCACTTGTTGCCTGAATGCTTGGCTTATCTTAGTGCCCACGAATACTGGAATTTCCTGTAACTCATATGATCTCAAATATCACTTTTGATTTTACTCCCATTCATTAGTCACGACAGGTGCCACTTTCTTATGGAGTGAATACGATGTTGTAGTGAGACCGTTCTTACAAAATCATTTCTTCTTTAGGTCACTATGCTTAGGTTGTCGCCAGTGTGCACATTATGTTGGGATCGATTCGTTCGCCTTGGCAGGATTATGTATCACACTCTCATAGGAGTGGGCTGTTCGCCTCGACAATAAAATAGATGTATCTATGGTTCGTGCCATTCGACCATCAACAGTGCACATATTATGATGGGATAGGGTTGTATGCCTCGGCATTTCTATAAAATACTATTATGAAATCATGCGTAATAATTGACAATAAGCTAATATATTTGAGAGTTTTCCTGATTTGAATTGTGATGACCTATCTGATGAGGTCCATTATATATATACTCCGATTGAGGAGGTAACTACTAGCTGAGAGCTTAAGTTATTGCTGAGAGAAGAATTTTACCACATATTTATACTTGTTATTTCGATTATTTACTACGATCACATATGGGTACGCGTTAATTTACTTACTCATGCTACACTTGCTGCGCTTATTGTGCATGTACCTATATGTCTGGTGGTCTTTTGGGCGCAAAGGTGCGACTATTGCAGGGACTTTACCATGAGCTGCATTCCATGTTTCAATCCGCAGCCTACAGATTCTCCATCAGAGTTATTTTTATTTTCCTATCTAATTTGTATTCTAGACAAATGTTGTATTTTATTATATTTCCTACTTGATGAGATGCACTTGTGACACTGGGTTTGGGGATTCATACGAGTTGTTCATTATGGTAGTTCATGTAATATTATCATTTAATGAATGAAAATTATGATTTCAAAAGTAATAAGAAAGTAATTAAGTTGATCAATCACCGTTGGCTTGCCTGACAACGGCGTTAGGCGCCATCACGACCTATAGTTGATTTTGGGTCGTGACAAATACATGTCCAAAGCATACTGACCAAATAGGCAACTCCGGAGCTAGTGGAGTGCACCAACATCTTCCGCTAAGATGATATCCTACGAGGAGGACTGTCAACCTCTCTATCGAGACATGCGGGCATGAAATGCAGCATCCCCTGGCAAACAGGACGTCAGTACAAATAGAGTACCGAGTATGTAAGGCATGAAAGCAGTATATAAAGATAGGAGAGAAACATGGGTAAAGAACTCGACATGTAAGTCTGAATAGCTCTGTGAATCATGAAACATTTATAATGTCACGCACATGCATATAAATCTCATATCATGCATAGGTATATGTGTACATAATATCATCAAGCCTCTGAGGGCATCCCATCATATCGTCTCGGCCTCTGTGAGAGAAATCATCAACGCATAGCAGTTGATCAGGTAGTGGTGCATATATAACGCTGTAACCTTTCCCCATACCCCATATACATATAATATACGCGTATATAAAGCCATATGGTCATGGGTCAATGTACATGTATAAATAAATGCAGTGCATAATGAAGTAAGTCAATAAGATCTCTCAGAATGTCATAAGATCAATATGCCTTCGGATAAACTTTATCAATTTACGTATTTTCTGAGACCCATGAATAGACGATATAATAATAGGACACATGGGGAATCAATAACATAGGCACCCCTAGTACTTCTATAAATAGAGTCATTTATAAAAGTTGCACGTTTACTCGTTTCGTCTGTATCATATGGATCATGCCAAAAAGAAAGAAGGTATAGCCTTAGCATACCTAAAGTCGTCAATGAAACCCAATAACAAGCTTATGAAAACTAGCACGCCAACCATATAACAAAGAAATACATGTACAACTAAGATGGCGCTAGTATATCACGTATCTAAAATGATAACTCGATTCTAAAATAAAACGGGCAACATTTCCCCTGAGTTTACTGTTCCCTCAAGCCTAATATAGGCGAGACAACAACACTACAACCAACAACTCAAAAACAATCTAACTACAATTCAGAACCTTTAATACAACAAAAAACCCAAATATACTATAACACACCCAATCAACAAGTTATCAATTAGCCTGAAATTCTAATGACGAGCGACCATCCCACTACGCAACCACATGTGGTGTTTCTCCACCCCCTTTATCTTTTTAAACTCCATAAATCAGAAGCACAATAGTCTGACACGAGTGGACTACAAAACAGTCCACTAAAAGTGAAATAAAATCGAACTCACGACTTTCAATCACCGTCCCGTGATTTCTAACTATTAGAAATTGAATTTATCAACCTTCCTTGATATTTAGAAGCTTAAATACAGAAATTATACATTTTATTAACTATGAAGTATCTTCCAAAACTCAAACTAAAAAAGAAAGAGAGGCGATATAGCGTTACTTACGTCGTCGCGATCGTTCTAACATTGTCGCTTCTTGATTTCACACTCGGGATGTTAATATTCTTTGAAACCCTTCTAGAGAGCTTAAGGGTAAGTTTATGGTCTTATTTTGGTCGTGGTATTTGGAAAAACTAATCAAGAGACGACATAAGGGATATATATCCACTTCTGAAAAGTCAAAGAGGTGCTAGCTTGGCACCCTAACATTGGCCCTTTTTTCGATGCTCATATCTTTTTATCCGGATGTAGTATGAAAATATGTTTAAGAGAGTTGGAAACTATATTCCAAGCATTTAATTTGGCATATAATATCCCAAAAATACCTCATATAACACACGAAATGTATTGCTAAAAAAGCATCGGTAACACACCTACTTGTCACCTATGCGGTCTGCAACATCTCGCAAAACTACACATTTCTCTCTACTCCGATGTCGTATCGATGAACGGCCTAATGATGTAAAAATTGGACTTGTAGATATTCAACTTTTTATGTGTATCATTCCCTAATTCCATGTATATTGGGAGCCTGCCCTGTACAAAACCGAGTTTTTACTTCATATTTCATATTTTCTCAAACTCAAACACTCTTAGGCGATTTTCCCAAGAACAAGTCTCTTCCAAATCAGTTTTAAGTTGTTTTTTACTCATTTATTTAAATCATTAACATCATTTAACATGTTTTCAACTTAAAAATCAGGGATTTCCATGGGTGAAATTGGGTGTTTGGGGTAGAACTTAGGTTTTTTTTTAAAATTGGGATTTGAATGGGTAATTGACCTCTGATTTGAATGACTTTTATATGGCTAGACTCGTGAAAGTACGAGGCTTCTAAAAATGTAAAATTTACCCGACTCCGAGATGCTGGCCTGAGGGGCGTTTTGGTCATTTCAGCTGATTTCGCGTCGTAACCTTGAATTGGATAGTAGAATCAGTTTCATGAGATGTTATTTACGGTGTGAAATTTATTTGAATAGATTTGGGCCATTTGGAGTCGGATACTTGTGGCAAACATGTGGTTTCGGGTTGATTGCTATACTTCAGACCCGAGGTAAGTGTTTTGTCTAACCCTAGCTTGAGGGAATAGAAGTTGAGTATAAATTTATACTTGCTAATTGTCAAATACGATGTATGGGCATGGTGACGAGTATCTATACATTGGTGTCTAGCATGACCGTGAGTCCTTATATTGTGAATATACTAATTTTGTGGTAATTTCCATGGTTAGTTGATAATTTCTATATGTTGTGAAGAATATGTGAAGGGAATTGTATTCTGTAAACTCTCTTGGAGCATTGGCTCAAATTGTGTAACAAATAATAAAGAAATATGAGATATTACATCTTTGGAGCATTGTCTCAAATTGAGTAACGAATAATGAAGAAATATGAGATATTACGTCTTTGGAGCATTGCCTCAAATTGTGAAATGAATAAGAAGAAATATAAGATATTACATCCTTTGGAGCATTTTCTCAACTGATAGAATAAATCATGGAAATGAAAGTGAAAGAAAGAGAAAGAGTTATTAAATATAACCTTGCCGGGATTTAATTGTGCAGTTAATGTTCCCTTGCCGGGATTTAATTGTGTAATTGATGATTACCCTTGTCGAGATTTAATTATTTAAATATTGTTCCCTTGCCGGGATTCCTATATCTATTATGTTTACTTACTTGCCTTGTTTGTGATTGCTATTTGGGTGAGGAAGAGTGTTAAAGCACGAAGGGTGATGTCGTGCACTTGTCTTGGTGAGAATGAGAGTAAAGCACGAAGGGTGATGCCATGCACTTGTCTTGGTGAGAATGAGAGTAAAGCACGAAGGGTGATGTCATGCATTGTTTGATATTGTCTCCCTTGCTGGGATGTTGAGATTTCTGTTAGTGTTCCCTTGCCGGGATTTCTATCTTTATTCTGTTTACTCCCTTGCCCTTGTTTGTGATTGTTGTATGGGTGAGGAAGAGTGCTAAAGCACGAAGGGTGATGCCGTGCATTGTTTGTTATTGTGAGGAAAGAGTGTAAAGCACGAAGGGTGATGATGTGCCGTACGATGTACCATTCCGTACCATATTCATTGATTATACTGTGAGGAAAGAGAGTAAAAGCACGAAGGGTGATGCCGTGCCATGTTTTACATTGATTACATTATACATTGCATAGTGAGGACGAGAGTAAAAGCACGAAGGGTGAAGTCGTGCCATGATTTACATTAATTACATTATACATCGTATAGTGAAGACGAGAGTAAAAACACTAAGGGTGATGCCGTGCAAGTTTGTGATTTCTTGCCCTTGTTGATATGCTGGCTTGTTGTTCCTTTCCTTATTGATATTTCTTATATGAAACTGTTATCTCCCTACAACATGTTCCCCTTCCTTTATTAATTATTTTCTCTCTATATTTCTTATCCGTTGTATATATGTATATATGATTAATTGAACTGCACATGTTTATTTGGTAGTCTGGTTCTAGCCTCGTCACTACTTCGCTGAGGTTAGGCTAGGAACTTACTTAGTACATGGGGTCGGTTGTACCGATGCTACACCTGCACTTCTTTATGTTGTGCAGATTACGCGGCCGGACCCGGAGGACATCATTAGTGGGAGTGTCTTCCACCTCGTTATAGAAGCTCCGAGGTATACCCGCTGGCGTTCGTGGGCCTTATCGTCTCTTCCATCCCTTTGTCTTCGATTCCGTCTTGTTTTTCCTTTCGTTTTAGAGGCAGACATGTATTTCCTTTCAGACTTGTATTTAGCACTCTTAGATAGTTCGTAAGTTAGTGACACCAGGTTTTTGGAAATTTTTCGTCGATGTATTGTGATTCTCATTACTTAGCTTAAAACCGTATTTATTTCCGCTATTTAATTTGCGAACTGATTTAGTTTATTCTGTTAAAATGAGGTTATGATGCTAGTTTAACTACACACGTTATCTTGTCTAGCGGGTTCAACGTTAGACTCCATCACGGCTCGACGGTGGGATTTCAGGGCGTGACAAGTTGTTATTAGAGCTCTAGTTTACTTAGGTCTCACAACTCACGGACAACTCGGTAGAGTCTGAGGGATCGGTATAGAGACTTCTGTATCTATCCCCAGAGGCTCTAAAGTTAGGATGACTCTATGTTTCTTTTCTTCTTTGTCGTGCGCTATGATTCTGAGTACTGATTGAGTTTCTATTATATTCTAACGCAGATGGCAAGGACGCGTGCCTCCCTTGGTTCCGCCCAGCAGCCTGACACTCCTACTACAACTCCTACTCGGGGTCGAGGTCGAGGTTGAGGTCGAGGATGAGGCCGTGCTAGAGGCTGAGGCCGGGGCCGGGCTCAGCCTAGAGAAGCAGCCCCGGTGGAGGACCCTCAGGTCGAGTCTGACGAGGAGGTACCAGTTCCGACAGTCTCAGTTGGACCAGCTTAGGTCCCAGAAGGGTTCATAGCTACCCTAGTGCTTCAGGATGCCCTTGTCCGTCTAGTCGGACTCATGGAGAGTGTAGCACAGGTGGGTCTTCTTCCTACAGCACCAACTGTCTCTCAGGATGGGGGAGGTGCCCAGACTCATGCCGCCCACATGCTAGAGAAGCTAGCTCCACAGTTTCAGGCCCCTGCACCTCAGCCAGCCGGAGTAGCTCAGCCGGGTATTGCAGCACCGGTAGTAGATGGAGCAGTAGATGGAGCACCTATGTTAGCAGATGCTCTGTGGAGACTGGACCGGTTCACCAAGTTATTTACTGCTACTTTCACTGGTTCACCATCAGAGGACCCCCAGGATTATTTGGATAGCTTCCATGAGGTTCTCCGGAATATGGGCATAGTGGAATCCAACAGGGTTGACTTCGCTACTTTTCATTTATCTGGTGCAGCCAAGAGTTGGTTGAGAGATTATTGCCTAGCCAGACAAACTGGATCTACACCTTTGACTTGGACTCAGTTCTCAGAGGTATTTCTGGGGAAGTTCCTTCCCATTACTCAGAGAGAGGACCTTCGGAGACAGTTTGAGCATCTGCAGTAGGGATCTATGTCAGTCACTCAGTACGAGACCAGATTCATTACTCTAGCCCGACATGCTCTTATGATACTTCCCACTGATCGGGAGAGGGTTCAGAGATTTATCGAGGGATTGGCCCAGCCTATCATACTTCATATGGCTAGAGAGTCAGGTACAGATATATCGTTCTAGGATTGGCCAATGTGGCCAGGAGGATTGAGATGATTTTTTCGCAGGGTGGTGGTCAAGGGGCTGACAAGAGGCTCCGTCATTTCGGTCGTTTCAGTGGAGCCTCATCTGGAGTCAGTGATTCTTCAGGTAGAGGTCATCCTCCCAGACCTTTTCAGTCAACTCTCCAGGTTTCCCATGGTACTTCAGGTGGTCGTGGTTATCAGACGCAAGTATTCCGATCAGCATCCTTACAGTGCGCCACCAGCACCTATCGGTGCACCGCCGCATCAGAGTTTCTGGGGTGGTCATTCAGGTTGACCGGGTCAGATTCAGTTCCCTCAGAAGCCGAGGTCTTGTTATACTTGTGGCGATCCGGGTAACCTTGCCAGATTTTGCCCTAGAACATCAGGGTTCTCGTGTCATGGTACAGGCACAAGGTGTTCCACGGTCTGTCCAGCCAGCTAGAGGTAGGGGTAGAGGTGCTAAAGGTGGAGGTAGAGGTCATAGAGGTGGAGCTCAGGCCGCCAGAGGTGGAGGCCAGCCAGCAGCTGGCCATCCTAGAGATGTGATTAAGGGTTATGGGGCCCAGCCCCGACGTTATGCTATTCCAGCCAGGCCAGAGGCTGAGTCTTCAGATACAGTTATTACAGGTACTATTCGGGTTTGTGACAAAGATGCTTCAGTGCTATTTTATCCAAGGTCTACGTATTCGTATGTGTCCTCCTATTTTGCACCATACCTGGTCATGCCTAGTGATCCACTGAGTATTCCTGTTTATTTATCCCGACCAGTGGGTGATTCTATCGTAGTTGATCGAGTTCATCGTTCTTGTGTTGTGGTGATTTGGGGTCTTGAGACCCGTGTTGATTTGTTGCTTTTAGGTATGGTCGACTTTGATGTTATATTGGGGATGGATTGGTTATCCCCATACCATGCTATCTTGGATTGTCATGCCAAGATAGTGACCTTAGCCTTGCAAGATTTTCCCCGTTTGGAGTGGAAAGGAACTCCTGGTCATTCTACCCGCAATGTCATTTCGTACGTGAAGGCTCGGCGTATGGTCGAGAAGGGGTGTTTGGCTTATCTGGCTTATGTGGGCGATTCCAGTGTTGAGGTTTCCTCCATTAATTCGGTGTAGTGTTTCCCCTTGGGGTGCTCCAGTATTGTTTGTGAAGAAAAAGGATGGTTCGATGAGGATATGCGTTGATTACTGGCAATTTAACAATGTTACGATCAAGAATAAGTATCCATTGTCGAGGATTGATGATTTGTTCGATCACCTTAAGGGTGCCAGGGTATTTTCGAAGATAGACTTGAGATCTGGCTACCATCAGTTGAGGGTTAGGGCATCCGATGTCCCTAAGACAGCT
This sequence comes from Nicotiana knightiana, assembly GCA_005239525.1. Taxonomy (NCBI): domain Eukaryota; kingdom Viridiplantae; phylum Streptophyta; class Magnoliopsida; order Solanales; family Solanaceae; genus Nicotiana; species Nicotiana knightiana. Next base: position 7,099 of record ML371304.1, on the reverse strand, counting down.
TTCCGCACTCGGTACGGGCATTACGAGTTTTTAGTCATGTCATTTGGGTTTACAAATGCCCCAGCAACTTTTATGGATTTGATGAACGAAGTGTTCAGGCCTTATTTGGACTCGTTCGTGATAGTATTCATTGATGATATATTGATATACTCCCGCATTCAGGAGGAGCACGAGCAGCATCTCAGAGTGGTTCTTCAGACTCTGAAGGATAGCCAGCTATATGGAAAGTTTTCGAAGTGCGAGTTCTGGTTGAGTTCAGTTAAATTCTTGGTTAATGTCGTGTCAGCATAGGGTATTTAGGTAGACTCGAAGAAGATTGAGGCAGTCAAGAACTGGCCTAGACCAGCATCAGCTACAGAGATTCGGAGTTTCTTGGGATTAGCAGGCTATTATCGTCAATTCGTGGAAGGGTTCTCATCTATTACAGCCCCGATGACCAGGTTGATCCAGAAGGGCGCCCAATTTAGATGGTCAGACGAGTGTGAGGTGAGCTTTCAGAGGCTCAAGACAGCTCTGACTACGGCACCGGTATTGATTTTGCCCACAGGTTCAGGGCCTTAGACAGTCTATTAGGATGCTTCCCGTATTAGGCTTGGCGCAGTGTTGGTGCAGGATGGCAAGGTCATTGCTTATGCTTCAAGACAGTTGAAGATTCATGAAAAGAACTATCTAGTGCATGATTTGGAGTTGGCAGCCATTCTCCACGCATTGAAGATTTGGAGGCACTATCTGTATGGCGTGGCATGTGAGGTGTTCATAGATCATAAGAGTCTTTAGTACTTGTTCAAGCAAAGGGAGTTGAATTTGGGGCAGAGAAGGTGCTTGGAGCTATTGAAAGATTATGATATTACCATCTGATATCACCCGGGGAAGGCCAATGTGGTGGCCGATGCTTTGAGTAGGAAGTCAGCTAGTATGGACAGTCTTGCTTTTATTCCGGTCAGTCAGAGGCCGCTTGCTTTGGATGTTCAGGCTATGGCCAATCGATTTGTGAGGTTTGATATTTCTGAGCCTAGTTGAGTGTTGGCTTGTACGGTTGCTCTTTCTTCATTATTAGAGCGTATCCATGATCGGCAGTTTGATGATCCAATTTGTGTGTCCTTAGAGACACGGTGCAGCGCGGAGGTGCCAAGCAGCTGACCTTAGATGATGATGGTGTTTTGATATTACAGGGGCGAGTTTGTGTGCCCAATGTTGATGGGATTCGAGAGTTGATTTTAGAGGAGGCCCATAGTTCCCGGTAATCCATTCATCCGGGTGCCGCGAAGATGTATCAGGATTTGCGGCAGCATTATTGGTGGCCTAGAATGAAGAAGTATATTTTGGCATATGTGGCGTGGTGTTTGAATTGTCAACAGGTTAAGTATCAGCATCAGAGGCCTGGTGGTCTATTTCAGAGGATTGAGCTTCCCGAGTGGAAGTGGGAGAGGACCACTATGGACTATGTTACTGGACTTTCGTTGACCCGGAAGAAGTTCGATGCAGTTTGGGTCATTGTTGATAGGTTGACCAAGTCAGCGCATTTCATTCCTGTGGCAGTTGCCCATTCATCTGAGAGGTTAGCTGAGATCTATATCCGGGAGATTGTTCGCCTTCATGGTGTGCCGGTATCTATATTTTCAGACCGGGGCGCATAGTTTACGTCACATTTTTAGGAGCAGTTCATCTAGAGTTAGGCACCTAGGTGGAGTTGATCACAGCATTTCATCCTTAGACGGATGGGCAGTCCGAGCAGACTATTCAGATATTGGAGCATATGCTCTAAGTTTGTGTTATTGACTTTGGAGCATCATGGGATCAGTTCATGCCTTCAGCAGAGTTTGCCTACAATAACAGTCGAGTATCCAGATGGCTCCTTATGAGGCTTTATATGGTAGGCGGGATCGATCTCCGGTTGGATGGTTTGAGCCGGGAGAGGCTCGGTTGTTGGGTACAGATTTGGTTCAAGAGGCCTTGGACAAGGTCAGGATCATTCAAGATAGGCTTCCTACAGCTCCGTCCAGACAAAAGAGTTATGCAGATCGCAAGGTTCGAGATGTGGCTTTCATGGTTGGTTAGCGAGTATTGCTCCGAGTGTCGCCTATGAAGGGCATGATGATATTCTGGAAGAAGGGCAAGCTTAGCCCTAGATTCATTTGCTCGTTTGAGATTCTTGATCGAGTGGGAGAGGTGGCTTATAGAATCGCATTGCCACCTAGCTTATCAGCCGTACATCTAGTTTTTCATGTGTCCATGCTTCGGAGGTATCACGGCGATCCAACCCACGTGGTAGATTTCAGCACTGGCCAGCTGGACAAGGACTTATGTTATGAGGAGGAGCCGGTAGCCATTTTAGACCGGCAGATTCGTCAGTTGAGATCCAAGAGTTTCCCTTATGTTCGTGTTCAGTGGAGAGGTCAGCCTCCTGAGGCATCGACCTGGGAATTCGAGTTCGATATGCGGAGCCGTTACCCTCATTTATTTCCCGACTATGGTACTTATTTATTCTTTCTGTTCGAGGACGAACGGTTGTTTTAGAGGTGCAGAATGTGACGACCCAAAGGGTCATCACCTATTTTATTACCTATTCCGTACTTACGAGGCCTTGAAAAACCTCACTTGTATTTTCCTCGATTTGCTTGCGCAGTCCGGGCGCGTAGCCAGACAACTTAAATATGAAATTCTGTGAAAAATGCTAAGATTTGAAATTAAAATGAATAAATTTGAATTCGGTCAACATTTTGGGTAAACGGACCCGGGCCCGTGATTTGACGGTCCCGGTGGGTCCGATGGAAAATATGGGACTTGGACGTATGTCCGGAATCAAATTCCGAGGTCCCAAGCCTGAGAAATGAATTTTTGAGTAAAATTATTTTCTGAAAATGTTTAAGGAAATTGAAAATGAAATCTGATTAGGAAGTGATGGTATCAGGCCCGTATTTTGGTTCCGGCGCCCGGTACAAGTCTTATATATCGTTTAAGCACTTTCCGTAAAGTTTGGTTTAAAACGGATTTCGTTTGACGTGTTTCGGTCTTAAAATGGAAAATTTGATGTTTTATGAAATTTGATAGAATTCATGGATTTTGAGGCTTAATTCGATGTATATGATGTTATTTTGGTGATTTGATCCTGCGGATAAGTTCATAGAATGTTTTGAGGTAGTGTGTACATTTGGTTTGGAGCCCCGAGGGCTCGGGTGAGTCTTGGATAGGCCACGGATTGCATTTTTCTGAACTTAGAACTGCTGGTGTAACTCATCTGCAGGCTACGCATTTGCGAAGCTTGCATCGCAAATGCGAAGGTGCACTGGCTGGCAAGGGATCGCAAATGCGAGCCATACATCGCAAATGCGAAGTCCTGCCTCCTTCATAGTGATTGCAAATGCAAACTATGCTTCGGAACTCCTATGTCAGGGGTGTTCGCAATTGAGAACCCCTGTTCGCATGTGCGATGCCAACTAGTAGCCTGCCCTGTACAAAACCGAGTTTTTACTTCATATTTCATATTTTCTCAATCTCAAACACTCTCATGCGATTTTTCGAAGAACAAGACTCTTCCAAATCAGTTGTAAGTTGGTTTTTACTCATTTCTTTTAATCATTAACATCATTTAACATGTTTTCAACTTAAAAATCAGGGATTTCCATGGGTGATATTGGGTGTTTGGGGTAGAACTTAGGTTTTTTCTAAAATTGGGATTTGAATGGGTAATTGGCCTCCGATTTGAGAGACTTTTATATGGATAGACTCGTGAGAGTACGAGGGTTCTGAAAATGTAAAATATACCCGACTCCGAGATGCTGGCCTGAGGGGCATTTTAGTCATTTCACATGATTTTGCGTCGTAACCTTGAATTGCATAGTAGAATCAGTTCCATGAGATGTTATTTACGGTATGAAATTTATTTGAATAGATTTCGGCCATTTGGAGTCGTATACCTGTGGCAAACGTGTGGTTTCGGATTGATTGCTATACTTCAGACCCGAGTATAATTTGCTACTTGCTAATTGTCAAATATGATGTATAGGCATGGTGACGAGTATCTATACATTGGTGTCTAGCATGACTGTGAGCCCTTATATTGTGAATATTCTGATTTTTTGGTAATTTCCATGCTTAATTGATGGTTTCTTTATGTTGTGAAGAATAGGTGAAGGGAATTGTATTCTGTAAACTCTGTTGGAGCATTGGCTCAAATTGTGTAACGAATAATGAAGAAATATGAGATATTACGTCTTTGGAGCATTGGCTCAAATTGTGAAATGAATAATGAAGAAATTTGAGATATTATATCCGTCGGAGCATTGGCTCAAGTGATAGAATAAATCATGGAAATAAAAGTGAAAGAAAGAGAAAGAGTTATTGAAATATACCCTTGCCGGGATTTAATTGTGGAGTTGATGGTCCCTTGCCGGGATTTAATTGTGTAATTGATGATTACCCTTGCAAGGATTTAATTGTTTAATTATTATTCCCTTGCCGGGATTCTCTATATCTATTATGTTTACTTTCTTTCCTTGTTTGTGATTGATGTTTGGGTGAGGAAAAGTGTTAAAGCACAAAGGGTGATGCCGTGCACTTGTCTTGGTGAGAACGAGAGTAAAGCACGAGGGGTGATGCCGTGCAATTGTCTTGGTGAGAATGAGAGTAAAGAACTGAGGGTGATGCCGTGCATTGTTTGTTATTGTCTCCCTTGCTGGGATGTTGAGATTTTTGTTATTGTTCCTTTGCCGGGATTTCTATATTTATTATGTTTACTTCCTTGCCCTTTTTTGTGATTGCTGTATGGGTGAGCAAGAGTGCTAAAGCACGAAGGGTGATGCCGTTCATTGTTTGTTATTGTGAGGAAAAAGTTTAAAGCACGAAGGGTGATGTCGTGCTGTACGGTGTACCATTTCGTACCATATTCATTGATTATACTGTGAGGAAAGAGAGTAAAAGCACGAAGGGTGATGTCGTGCCATGTTTTACATTGATTACATTATACACTGCATAGTGAGGACGAGAGTAAAAGCACGAAGGGTGATGCAGTGCCATGATTTACATTAATTACATTATACATCGCATAGTGAGGACGAGAATAAAAGTACGAAGGGTGATGTCGTGAAAGTTTGTGATTTCTTGTCCTTGTTGATATACTGGCTTGTTGTTCCTTTCATTATTGAGATTTATTATATGAAACTGTTATCTCCCCCAAACATATTCCCCTTCCTTTATGAATTGTTTTCTCCCTATATTTCTTATCTGTTGTATATATGCCTATATTTTTAATTGAACTGCACAGGTTTATTTGGTAGTCTGGTTCTAGCCTCGTCACTACTTTGCCTAGGTTAGTCTAGGCACTTACTTAGTACATGGGGTCGGTTGTACTGATGCTACACCTGCACTTCTTTATGTTGTGCAGATTACGCAGCCGGACCCGGAGGACATCATTAGTGGGAGTGTCTTCCAGCTCGTTATAGTGGCTCCGAGGTATACCCGCTGGCATTCGTTGGCCTTGGCGTCTCTTCCATCCTTTTGTCTTCGATTCTGTCTTGTTTTCCCTTTAGTTTCTGAGGCAGACATGTATTTCCTTTCATACTTTTATTTAGCACTCATAGACAGTTCGTCGATGTATTGTGATTGTCATTACTTAGGTTAAAACCGTATTTATTTCCGCTGTTTAATTTGTGAACTGATTTAGTTTATTCTGTTAGAAGGAGGTTATGATGCTAGTTTAACTACACATGTGGGCTTGTCAAGCGGGTTCAACGTTATACGCCATCACGGCCCGACGGTGGTATTTCGGGGCGTGACACATAACCTCCTTATTATATTAAGAACCCTAGTCTCTCCCCAAAGTATATGTTATAGCATTCCAAACTTATCGACTTTCAACTTATTTTTCGTTTAGCTTCTAAGATTTCCAACCCTCTTGGTACTTGTTATTCATGATCTTAAAGATATGTCACCTCAAAGGTAAAAAGATTAAATTAATTTATGTACCTTAAAAAAAGATCTCATTTATGAGCTTACGTCAATTGACTTATGACGTACTCTCACTAACGAAAATATGGGGTGTAACATCATTCCTCCCTTTGGAACGTTTGTCCTTGAATGTTGACTAATGATCTTATCACTCTCATAGCATATATCTCTTACAAATACTTTAATATTTTCCATGCCATATAGGCAACTGTTTCTAGGAATAAATCCAAAGTTAAGGGCACTCCCCTCTTTAGGCCTCTTTCTCACACCACGACTTGTGATCAGAATTCTTCCAATTTCGTAACTATTTCTACCTTCTGTCATGCACCCTGTATGACTTTGACCTTGTATGTTTGCCTATACGACTGTTCTCTCCTTTTTCCTCCTGCTTTAGCCAATATCTAGGCCTTACTTTATGAACATATACAAGATTATAACAAGTTGTCCCTTTGCAAATCTATAAGTGTACTGATGTTCTTCGCTCGGCACTTTGTCAATCTTAAAACTATTGATATATATTTTTAATAGCCTTGGTTATCTATGCTTATGGATTTACAACATCTAGGTAGGTCATACTATACCCTAATCTTACTTCGATTTATTATTACCGAGTTCTGCTAGCCAACTCGTAGTTACTCTCCCACTACTTATCCTATATTTATAAATCTAAGTCCTTTAGTTCTTCCTCATTACTGTTCATCTTAAGAGTGACAACGTAAACTCATCCCATATTTTGTAACTTTTATCCTTCCATTGTTGATTCACCTTAATCTTGATGCATAATCTACAACTAAAAACTTAAAACCTCTTATGTAATACATTGTCACTAGGGCTCACGTCGTATTGGGGAACATTTAAAGTGATTTGCCTGATCCACCTAGGGACGATACTATACATCAATAACCATATTTCATAGCATCCCAATGAGATTCATCTTATGAGTGGTATTCTAGTCCCGTCAATTCATGAAATCCCTTTCTTGTTAAATAAATACTCAATCAAATGCCTAAACGTCATCCACTTTATCTATCATAATTACACGCTTATTATATTACTAGCGAAATATTCCATCTCTTCTAAATGCTCCTAGTCATAGACTCCTTCGAGGTAATTTAAATTATCATGAGCTTTCTATAACTTACGAAAACCATAT
>ML371303.1:59298-86920 GCA_005239525.1 Nicotiana knightiana | reverse complement strand
CAATATGGAGAACCGGTCCCTAGAGTGGTCTTAGCATGCCCAGAGCCATTCGATTCTTCTCAAGTTGTTCCCTGCTCAGTGCCTTGGTAAATGCATCTGCAATCTGATCTTCAGTGCAACAAAACCTCATACTTATGTGTCCCTTCTCAACATTGTCTCTGAGAAAGTGGTGCTCACATCAATGTGCTTGGTTCTCTTGTGTTGCACCGGGTTCCTTGCCATCTTGAGTGCACTGGTATTGTCGCACATCAGTGGAATACTGTCGATAAACACCCCAAAGTCCTCCAGTTGTTGTTTGATCCACAGCAATTGAGCACAGCAAGATGCAGCTGCAACATATTCAGCTTCTGCTGTGGACAAAGCCACTGAGTTCTGCTTCCTTGTGCCCCAAGAGATTAGGCACGATCCAAGAAAATGAGCCATCCCTGAAGTGCTCTTTCTGTCCACCAAGTAACCTGCATAATCTGCGTCAGCATAACCAATAATATTGAAGTTGCCGACTGAGGGGTAGTATAGCACCAAGTCCTGTGTGCCTTTGAGATAGCGTATAATCCTTTTTGCAGCTTTCATATGCGACTCTTTGGGATTGGATTGGAATCTTGCACACAATCCCACACTGAATACAATGTCTGGCCTGCTTGTTGTGAGGTAGATAAGAGACCCAATAATGCCCCTATACATGGTTTGATTCACATGAGAGCCAAATTCATCCATGTCAAGTTTGGTAGCAAGTGCAATGGGTGTGTCGGNTTCTACTGAATGATTCATGTTCCCTTAGAAGATTGCTTCACTTGAAGACCCAGGAAGAAGTTCAGTTACCCCATCATGCTCATCTCGAACTCACTTCCCATGAGCATTGCAAATTCCTTACACAGAGATTCTGCTGTAGCCCCAAAGATAATGTCATCAACATACACCTGGACTATAAGAAGGTTCCTTCCTCGTTTCTTTAGAAATAAGGTGTTGTCAATCTTGCCTCGAGAGAATCCATTGTCTAGTAAGAACTTGGACAACCTTTCATACCAGGCTCTAGGAGCTTGCTTCAAGCCGTACAAGGATTTGTCCAGCTTGAAGACATGCTCTGGATGAATATGACTTTCAAAGCCAGGAGGTTGCTTGACATACACTTCCTCCTTGAGGAATCCATTTAAGAATTCACTTTTCACATCCATTTGAAACAGTGTGAATTCCATATGAGATGCAAAGGCAATGAGAATTCGAATGGCTTCCATGCGAGCCACAGGAGCGAAAGTCTCATCGTAATCAATCCCTTATTCTTGGTTGTATCCTTGAACCACAAGCCTAGCTTTATTTCTGGTAGTTTTTCCATTCTCATCAAGTTTGTTCATGAATACCCACCTGGTTCCTATGATGGTTCTGTTTGAAGGTCGAGGTACCAGATGCCATACCTTGTTTCTCTCGAACAGATGAAGCTCTTCCTGCATAGCAATGATCCAATCTGCATCTTTCAGGACTTTCTTGATATTTTTGGGTTCTATTTGGGACAAAAAGGCTGAGAAGGCTACGGAGTTTCTAGTTTTTGATCTAGTTTGGATTCCAGAATCAAGAGGGGGGATTATGTTATCAAGAGGATGAGAGATTTTATGCTTCCAGTTTGGAACTTGTAGCTGACTGGTGGAAGTGCTTGGTATGTTGGTTGGGCTTCTTCGTGACTCCTGTTCTGCAACCTGAGGAGTGCTTTCCACTGCGTCCCCAACTCTTTCCTCAGCTTATATAGGGAAGATAGAAGTACCAGGTTCCTCGTTAGATCCTGAGGAAGAGGTTGAGCTGCCTTCCACTGTCTTCTTTGTTTGGCTCATCATATCAGCCTTGCCATTTGACACATCAGAGATTTCCCCTGGAACCAAGAGTGGTTCGTTGTCTTGATCATCATCAGTGTTGTCCTTGTTTGAGAGGGGAGTTTCATTGAAGAGTACATAAACACTCTCTTCCACACATTGGGTTCTTTTGTTGTACACTTTGTACGCCTTGCTTTGAGAGGAATAGCCCAGAAAAATTCCTTCATCACTCCTGGCATCGAACTTTCCCAACTGATCCTTCCCATTATTTAAAACATAACATTTGCATCCAAAGGCCCTTAGATGAGTCACTTTGGGATTTCTTCCATTTAGCAGTTCATATGGGGTCTTTTTCAGGAAGGACCTGATCATACATCTGTTTACCACGTAACAGACAGTGTTGATTGCCTCAGCCCAGAAGTTTTTCGCGATCCCACCGTCTATTAGCATTTTTCGAGCCATGTCCTCCAGAGTCCTATTCTTTCGTTCCACAACACCATTTTGTTGGGGAGTTCTTGGAGCTGAAAAATTTTGTGTGATTCCATTTTCATTACAGAATTCATCAAATCTTGCATTATCAAACTCCGTTCCATGATCAGACCTGATGCATGCCACTTTCATGTTCATCTTCACTTGAATTTTCTTGACAAAGGCCACAAATACCTCAAATGTTTCATCTTTTGAACGAAGGAACAATGTCCAAGTGAATCTAGAGTAGTCATCCACAATCACAAAGATGTATTTCTTTCCACCCCTACTTGGAATTCTCATTGGTCCACATAGATCCATGTGGATGAGTTCAAGAGGTCTGGATGTGCTAACATCTTTCTTTGGCTTAAAAGATGATTTCACATGTTTCCATCTTGCGCATGCATCACATACCTTGTGATCCTTGAACTTTGAATTAGGAAGACCACGAACCAGGTCCTTATTTATCAGTTTGTTCAACAGAGAGAAGCTGGCATGTCCCAGTCTTCTGTGACATAGCTCAGCATCATCTTCAACTGCCTTTAGGAAGTTCACCTCACCTGCTTCCAGAGATTTGAAATCAGCAACATAGATGTTCTTGTATCTCTTGTTGTCAACACTACATCCCCAGTTACTAGACTCGTAACTGTGCACACTTTGGACAAGAACTCCACTTTATTTCCTTTGTCACAGATTTGAGAGACACTCAATAGGCTATACTTCAGGCCATCCACATAGTATACATTTTCAATTGAGTGCTCCAGAGATCTTCCAACTCTTCCAACACCAAGGATGTATCCCTTCTTTCCATTTCCAAAGGATACATCCCCTCCCTGAAGAGCTTTCAATGAGAGGAAGTCCATGGTATTTCCAGTCATATGCTTTGAGCATCCGCTGTCCATGATCCATTGTATCCCAGTTCCCCTCACTGATCCCTGCACAAATAAATCAATGGTTAGATTTAGGAACCCAAACAAGTTTGGGTCCCTTGTAGTTAGGAAAGGGATGAATAAGAACTTTTCTAGTCCATGCAGGCAAAAGTTGACTTTTCTTGCTGGGACCAGGTCCTTTCTTAGTGTTTATTCCTTCAACAAACATCTTATTTTTCTGGACTGATTGGTCCTTGGCTGGGCAACTTTCCTTGAAGTGCCCATTGCACCCACAGTGGGTACAAAGCCAATTGTCAGGAACTGTAACATAGTTGTTGTGAGGGTTGTAGGGAGTTTTCTCCTTTTGAAACCTGATTCCCTGCTTGTTCCCAGAGTTGTTGAAATACATAGCAGTGACAGCGTCTGTGGACCAAGTCCAATTCAAGGATTTCTTAAGATCAGATGTTAGTTTGCTCACTTCTGCTTGCAATACCTTGTTTTTCTCAACCTCACTGCACAGACTATTTTTGACCTCATTCAGTTCCTTTTCAAGCCTGACGTATTTTTCACTAGCTATTTCCTTTCCTTTATCTACACTTGATGAACCAGGTTCTAATCTTAGTCCATGAATAGTTTCTTCCAAGTCTGTGATAACTACTAGAAGATCATCTCTTTCTTTCTCAACAGTATCTACTCTCAAGTTCAAACACATCTTTTCACTGCTTAGATTCTCTACTGTTTCTTTCAAATCTGCCACTACTACAGTTAAATCATCTCTCTCATTTTCTTACTCTCTATTTTTCTTATCTATCTCTTCCCTTTTCTCTTCAAGACTTTTTATGGACCTTAAAATCCACAACTACTACCATTAGGTCGTCTCTTTCGTTCTCAACACAGTTGATTTTGCACCTTAGAGTCTCATTTTGTTTTTCAAGGTTTCCTACGATTTCTTTTAGGTCAACCACACACTCGACTAGGTCATCCCTGGTCTGTTCAGATTCTCCTAGCTCTAGGGTCAGTGGATCTTTTTCTTCCATCAAGGTATAATAGGTATCAATAAGAACATTCGACAATGACTTTAATTTTTTAGGAGAGTAGGATCTCAGATTTCTCTGAACATCCCTAAAGTTTACCTCATCGGTGTCATATTCTTCGTCGGATTGAGCCATGAGATCAAACAACGAGTCATACTCCTTACCCTTGCCTTCAACAGCCATCATGGAGCTATTCTCTGCTTCAGGTTCCTCTTCTGATTCACTGGATGAATCTCCCCAGGCAGCAAGATCTTGTCTCACAACATTGTCAGCTGCACTTTTTCTACTGAATCTCTTTTCAGGAACCTGGTTTCTCTTTGCAACCTTGTCCATATTGTATTTGTAGTTGTCCTGTTTCAAGAGCGGGCAGTCCTTGATGAAGTGTCCAGGTTTTCCACATTTATGACATAAATCATTATTTCTGGGCTTGCTTGAGCTCCCTCTTCTAGGTATCCCACCATTCCTTCGCACCATTTTTTGGAATCTCTTGGTGAGATAGGCCATGTCGTGATCTTCTTCACTTGACTCAAGTTTTTCTGCCTGAAGAACTAGGTTCTTTTCCTTCTTAGGCTCTCTTCTTTTAATGTCCTTCCTTTTCTTCATCTCATATGTCCTTAGATTACCTATCAACTCATCCATAGTCAAGGTCTGCAGATCTTTTGCTTCCGTGATAGCGTTCACCTTACTTTTCCAAGAACTCGACAAAACACTTAAGATTTTTCGCACAAGTTTGTTCCTGGGAATAACTTCACCTAGAGAATGAAGTTCATTGATGATAGAGGTGAACCTGGTATACATGTCCTGTATGGACTCATCTTCCCTCATCTTGAACAGTTCATATTCTATAGTGAGCATGTCTATCTTGGACTGCTTTACTTGTGTTGTTCCTTCGTGTGTCATCTGCAGAGCATCCCAGATCTCCTTAGCTGATTGACAGGCAGAGATCCTGTTATATTCGTCAGGCCCAACACCACAAACAAGAATTTTCTTTGCGCGAAAGTTCTTTTCTACAGCTTTTCGATCTGCCTCATCGTACTCCTTTCTGGTTTTTAGTATTAGAGGACCTGCTTCTCCTAGCCTTTTTAATGGCAGATGAGGGCCATCAAAAATAATATCCCAAATCTCATAGTCTTCAACCATGATAAAATCGTGCATTCTTGTTTTCCACCAACCATAGTATTGGCCGTTGAATCTTGGGGGTCTGTAGGTTGATTGTCCTTCCTCAAAATTTGGTGGAGCATCCATTTGAGATCCTTTCTAGGTGTTAACCTTGTAGAAAGAACCTGCTCTGATACCAATTGAAGGTTTGATTTCTTCCACCAACCAGTAGAGAGACCAGGTCCTCTATTGGTTTTCACAGAATAATGTGATACAAACGAGTAAAGAGACAAGGGATTTTTACGTGAAAAATCCCTCTTAAGGGGACAAAAATCACGACCCACTCTTGTAGGTTTTCAACTCCACTAACTTGTAATCTATACTATTACAAGCCACTTTGTAAGTCACCCTTACAAAGACTTTCACACACTAACTTATAGTTCTTACTACAAGCTACTTTGTAACTCTTCTAGCTACAAAGACTTTGACTTATGACTACCTCTAGTCACACAAGATCATGAATGAGGTATGGTTTTAGAGTTCCTATTAAAAAGCTTCTTAGAAAGCAAGATAAAATACAATAAAAGATAAAACACAAGATTACAACTCAACTAATGGACACCTAAGACACACAGTGAAACTGGTCCTCTTTTAGTGGAGTTGTCTTCTTGTTCTTGACACACTTGAGCTTTCAATTGCTGGGCAGATCTTCAATGCTTGAAGAATAATAGTAAATGCTCAAGTGAATATGTTGTTCTTCTTTCTTCAAGATGTTATATATCATTACACATTCCAAGAAGGATGTCAAAGATCTTGAAGGTACACGGCTCAACTACTAGGAAGTGACTGCCGCACTGTTGCTACACTGTAGCGTGAACAGTAGCAGGCAGACACCTTTTCTGTCACAGCTTTTTACAGCTGTCAAATTGGGTTGTACTTTATTCTGCGAATCTGCTAAGGGATCAGGTCCCTTAGCTAGTCCATCCTCATCCGGTACTGAATGATCCGGAATTCCTGGAGTCGAAGCAACTGTTTGTGCTTCTTACACATCAGGTCTTTTTCCTGGTTCAATATGTAAAAGTTTGTTAGATCATCAAAACGGTATATAGCCCATCACCCAGGTTTAAATGAAATATGTAAAATTGTGATCGAACAGATAGTGCAGACTGGACCACAATTCTTCTCCATACTGGCACCATAAGTCAGAATTATTTTATTTTTTTGGGGGTGGGTGGGTTGGGGACAGGAGCTTTCGCTAGACGAAATCTGTCTTTATTTTATTGGCATAAATAACACAAGTGCAACCTCCATCCTTTCCAAGTATCCATTAAATTATAATGGATACTAAGACAACAAAGTGTTGTTATATTGAAATTGGCTGGAGATAATCTGATGCACCATGTAAAACTGGTGGAAAATTGTTGAAAAGATGTCATGTGGAACGCAAATTAACATATCACGGCATTATTTGTACTAAATTGAATCGTTGAATATGAATTCCATTTAATGAAAGATACATATAATTTCAGTCAGACTCAGTGGTAATGTAGAGCAGTGAAGTAATAGATTATCAAACATCAATCAGTAAAATGTTCAAAATGCTGAAAGTTTTGGTGATGAAGCTATAGAGTATGTGTATATGTTACCTTTCAGATTTTCTTCACATGGTTTGGTGGCTTCAACTTTCATAGATAAATTTTCAAAAGTTTCATCCTGAGCCATCAAAGAGAAGTGATTCAATTTTCAGTTATTCTACAAATAATAAAGTTAAGCAAATATCAGCATAAGAACCTCATTGATAGAAGCTTTGATATCTCGAGGAAAAGATATTTCTTGCAAATGTTGCATGGCATCTATTAGCATCACTGTTATAAATGAATGTGCCACTCTGTGCACTTTGGAAGGAAATGCCTGAGAATGACGGAAGGCAATAAGTGATGGTCTCCATGCGTCCCGAGTCTCCTGACCAGTAAACTTGAAATATTTCACAAGCAAGTTTGCTTCTTCATCACTTAATTTGTTCAGCAATGCAGACACTTGAATAGGGTTAACATCTTTTATGTTCTTTCCACGAGGAACAAACTGTGGAATTGATAGCTTGAGGAACTGGACTTTTGGTTTAAATATATGTGGAATCTACAATAGACAAATATAAAGACTTAAGAAGGTATAGTTTCCTTGAAGCTGATGAGAAAATCTGTTGATATGATGTACCATCCTTGGACTGGAATAAAATGAAAAGTGAATTCCCCCATTTCTCATTTCTTTGATAATGGCCTTGCCGCTTGTTTGCTTTTGCAGGTAACCTTTTAACTCTCTTCCTTCGTGAGCTAAAACTAGTAGAACTTCATTAAGGAGATCTATTGAAATAAAAACAAAAACTGGGTTCCAGGAACTGAATATGCAAGTACACAGAAAAAAATTTGGTCAATAATTTCAAAAGAAGAAGAAAAGGAAAATCCTAACAAGATGAAAAGAATATCAACTCGTCCTTCATGTTTCCTTCCAGTTCTGCCCATGCGCTGAATCACTCTCAAAGGTGATATGTTAGCATCAAAGCATATGACAAGATCTACTTCCATGATATCCAGAACTTCTTCACCAATTGATGTTGCAACAATGATATTGTATTAGCCAGTACGAAATTTCTACATGAAAAAGTCAACTCAAGCAAGGTCGATTGTCTAGTGGCAATAAGAGGAGAGCAAAAGAAATACCTCCAAAACAGCCTGTTGATTCTTTTGCGATTGGCCTTTTGATGCTTTGCCTGCAAAGGAAGTTCATGAAATAATACTATGAGAACTGCAGATCCTTATAATTAAAAATGAAAGAAATAAATAAGAATTATAACATAAAAATATGAAGATATTCTTCCTCCAGTTTAGTGATGAGACTACCATTGCGAAACCAGTCTGAGGACTAAAGATAATAAGTGTTTCACATGGTAAACGAGATATGAGCACTAGAAACAGGAAATAAGAGTTGTCAAAGGCAAAAAGCACAGAAAAGCACAAAGGCTTTGATGGAGCTTTAAGCGTAAAGTGCAATTAAAGCATGGGCTTGCGACCAAGGCCCTAATGAGGAATATGTGTGTGTGTGTGTGTGTGTGTGTTATGCACACATAAAAATCATTATAAAGACAAAACAATTTACTTGAACAAAAGAATTGAAAAAATAATTAAGAGAAATATATGAGGTAAAATCCTGTCAACCATATGATTTAGATGCAAAAATGCAATTTTTCGACTTGTTTTCTGATACTAAATATCTAATTTATTATATACCTAATCACTAAAAAATTCGTTCATAACGTTTTGTTAATAATTAATATAAATACATCGCCAGATACTTATCATCTAGTGTTGCACTCTTAAAGACGATCCATGGGCTATTAGGGATTTGCCTTAGTACCTCGGTCCCTGTACCGAAGGGCCCTATCTGAGCGTCACCTAACTTCGGCACTAAACGCATCTCAAGTGAGCCTTTTACAATATTGAGGCTACAGACTTTGTCGTAAAGATTAAAATCACAGAAATTAAATTTCGCTCACACTTATCATAGCTTATTTTGGCTACATCATGCATTCGGGCAGCGTATAACGTTATTCTGTTACTATTCTGTTTTGAAGGGGAGGGAAACAGAATTAGTTATAGTGCATAGTTGTATCATCAAGCTTAGAGGACTCGTTCTTAAATTCTGTTGCTCAAGCATATTGGTTGTGGGCCTTGCACCAAAGCTCACACCACTACCAAAATATGCGGTTCTAACATGTAGTACATTGTAGCACACAGGAAAATGGCAATAAATATATGTGGTACTTTAGAGCAGATGTTTAGAAAACTGTAATTATGATAGTCAAAAATAGCAGCCACGCTATAACCTTGAATTCCAGCAGACATGGTAATAATAACAAACACATAAGGAGAAATTATCAGTCCACCTCTTAACGTTATTGACATGAACAGTCTGACAGCATTTTTCGAAGTGGAAATATCCGTTGTCTAACGAAGAAAAAGATGAAGTACCAATGCAGTAGGAAGTTGATCCACTGAAATGTATAGGGCAGGGATACTTGAGCTTTGGCCAATGAACTCAGTAGCTTTAACAAAATCTGATAAACTCCTCAAAGCAAGCAATATGTCACTACAACCAAAATCAGGCCTTCAGAATTCAAAAGTAAACTGCTGCAATCAAGTAATTGAGGTGTGAGAATGGATGTGATGTAGGCTTCACCTGACACTTTGTCTAAAATTTGAGAAAACGATAAGCCTTGAACTTTTAGGATCATTGTTATCTGCAACAGATGGACAAATATCAAAGAAAATACAAAAACAGGAGTGTTATATTTACTATGAGAAAGTCAAGAGTCCAAACGAGAAATTATGAAAAGATAAAAGAAAATCCTAAATAATTAACTACCATCGGCTTGATTATGATAAATTCCAGCATCATAAAAAACTATATCTTCTATCAAATTTAAGGAGGTAGAAGCCCTAGAACTACAGTTGACTATATGAAGAAGGACTATGAAAAGGTTGAGTGAGATACCTATTCGCTGCATTCCAATTATAAATCGCTAGCCAATATTTGACTGTACTCTATTTTGCACCATAAGCTACAAAAAACTTCAAATCCACATAGCAAACAATAATGCTTCATATTCACTTCTGTTAGTCAACTTGAATTTGGTTTGTCATTTTCTAGTGGGCAAATATACCCCGAAAGCTGATACTCCACCGAAACATGTGCATAAGACATTCATGGTTCGTCTTTTAACATGAAAATCAATGTTCATTAAAGAATTATTACAAAATCATATATCTATGGCCTAAATTTCTTCTACGTTTGTTTTGGCGACCTTAAGACTCCCACTAAGGGATCAAAGTTATCAGCAGACAACGTTTATCTTTTGATGACATAAAACAACAACTACATCTCAATCCCAAACATGTTTGGGGTTTATCTTTTGTTGACATGCTTCAACAATTTTACGAATAGCCAAGACCTTAACAAAAGAAACAAATTAAAATGTTGGCTTTGTGAAAGAGGGAAATGGAGGAAGAATGTACTACTACTAGACCACCTAGAATTCCCTAGGACTAAACAACAAAGTTAAGTTTGAAAAATATGCCAAACAAGTAACGAAAGCATCACTAGAAACAATGAAACTAGCTCATAATTCTCCAAAAGCTCGAAGGATAATAGTTGATTATGTGTCTGTCACTAGATTTTCCTCTTTCTATTGCGGTTACTATGACATGGAAAAATATACAACTTCCAACAAGCTTCCTAAATCAATTTGCAGAAATAAAAAAATCAAATGTCATACCCAAACTCTCGAATCTATTGATGAAAATCAAATTTCATTTATAAAAATGATACCTAAATATGAACCGGAAACCCATTAAAACAAGCTTCAAAGCCATTTTGCGTGCATGTATGGACAAACAGGGTGCTCATTGAACAATTAAAATGAACAAATACTTAAACAAACAGAACACTGCGATGTGTAACATACTGAAATGATTGGTGAGTATTTTCAGCATTTTAAAAACTTAGGACTAGGAGCACCATGAGATACAGCTTGCTGCATTAAATGCTTTGCTTTCAAAAGAATTTCATTTCTGCTCATATGTCGTCCAAATAACCTGTAAATGACATGTATATATTAAGAAAACGGACAAGAAATTCTGTTAAACCATTCAGAGAGAAGAGGTAGAAGTTGTACAAAAATGGTGAAAACAACTGCACAACACGTATAGGATAATATCTTGGATGCAGCTGGTCAATGGAATCACATCACATTATATAAGAAATACATTGGGGCGGTATGTTATTAGGAGGATGCTATTGTAAAAAACCCACTTATTGGTTTGCAGCTTTTCTTCAAGCATCTCACATGTAGATTTTATTCCATGGCTCGAGAGCAGTTTCAGTAAATGGTAAAGGGTTACAAGAACTCCATGTAATCCGTCAATATCTTGAAACTTCACTTAAGGTAAATTTTGAGGTGTAGCTTCACGAAATCTTGATCGTGATTCAAGTACTTGGTGCGGGCTTAACTGTAAATTGGACAAGACAAACAAACCTTAAGAATCAAGTATATATATAGTCTTACATAAAAGATTAAAAAATAAAGAACAAGTGTGTATATATAGAACCTAGTGATTATGCTTTCCAATTTAAGTAGTAGTGGCAACAGTAACATGAAATTAACTGAAATGGAAGAAGAGTCCATCCCATATGTATATATGAACATGGTTACCATGATTTGTCAAGCCCCTAGAAGAATAAAAGACTGTATAATCTTCAGAAATTGGAAAATGTAGTAAACCAGTGTTGAATGATAGAGGATTTCCAAGAAGATATTCTCCATATCAAGATTTAATCCTCTAGATTTGTCCATATCAAGTTTTGATTCTCTAAGATCTTTCCATATCAAATTTTGATTATTTGTTTTATTTTATTTTATATAATCCCAGATTTTATGGGATTTTGATAGATTTTTATGGGACTTTGTTTCTAACCTCTTCTTGTATATAAAGCCATGTATATGACATTCAAAAATATGAATGAATTTATTCAAGTTTCTTACTCTTTCCCCATGGTATCAGAGCCGTAAGCTTATTACTCACAGATTTTTTGCATTCATCCATCTTTTCATCACATTTGTCCTCTTTATTCCGCCCAAGGGTTAAAACCATTTGAAAACCATGTCCGAAAAGAGTACTATTGCGAATACTCCAGTCTCTGAAAATGTTTCTGGCACTTTATGCTCTACAGTTTCAACCGGAGATTTACAAAATATTCAAGCCTCTTATCGGTTGAATGGGAAAAATTATCTAAAATGGTCTCAGCTTGTTCGTACCTTTCTAAAAGGTAAAGGGAAATTAGGACATCTCCTCGGTACAGGACCATCCAAAGAAGACCCCAAGTTTGATGCATGGGATGAACATGATTCAATGGTGATGTCATGGTTATGGAACTCCATGCTTCCAGAAATTAGTGATATTGTTATGTTTCTGAATACTGCTAAGGAAATTTGGGATGCAGTGAAGGAGACATACTCTAAAGTTCATGATGCTGCCCGGATCTATGAAATAAAAACAAAATTATCTGCAACAAAACAGGGAGCTCGATCTGTCACTGAATATTCTAACCTTTTACAGGGGTTATGGCAAGAGATGGATCACTATCAATGCTTTCAAATGCGTTGCACAGACGATGCTGTAATTTTGAAAAGATTTACTGAAAAAGAAAGGATTTATAATTTTCTTGCAGGGCTAAATGCAGAGGTTGATGTTGTACGAGTGCAAATTTTAGGGAAAGAAGATCTGCCATCATTGAATGAGACAATGGCCATTATACGGACAGAGGAAGGACGGAGGAGTGTTATGCTTGAAACTCAAATAAATGAAGGATCAGCTCTTATGACAAAAGGGACAAATAAAAAGGAATCTGGAGTTTCACAATTGGAGAGCACTATCAAGCCCGCAAGTTCATTCAGACCGATTGTCAACAGGGACAATCTTTACTACACTTACTGCAAAAAGTACCGGCACACGAGAGAGAGATGTTGGAAACTCAATGGTAAATCTCCAACCAAAAATACTTTTGATGGAACGCAGGCACACATTGCTAGCAGACCTCAGGTTGATAAAAAAAGTCCATTAGTCCCAGAATTCAACAAAGAAGATATTGAGAAATTGAAGACATTGCTGGAATCTCTGGAGATATCATCTTCGGCAAGTAGTTGTTCAATGGCCTTTGCAGGTATTTCTTCCACTTTTGTTGCTAATGTTAGAGACAAATTTTCTCCAATGTGGGTGGTAGATTCCGGGGTAACTGATCATATGACTGGTTCCTCCCATCTCTTTATATCATATACACCTTGCCCTAGCTATAAAAAATAACTATAGCCGAAAGGTTCAGTTATTACTGTAGCTGGCCAAGGAGACATACAACTGGGAAAGTCTTTGATACTTAAGAATGTTCTTCATGTCCCAAAGTTATTTGCAAATCTCATTTTTTGTCCACAAAGTCACCAAAGATTCCAAATGCAAAGTAACTTTTTTCTCTTCACATTGTGCATTTCAGAAACAGGACACGAAGGAGATGGTTGGGCGTGCTAGTAAGAAAGGTGGTCTTTATTTTCTGGATTTTCACAATGATGGAGATACAATTAAGAATTCTTTATCTAGTTCATTCATGTCCGAATCTGTTATGTCCAATAAAGAGAGAGTTTGGCTCTATCATCGTCGCTTAGGTCATCCTTCTTTTTATGTAATCAAGCTAATGTTTCCATCGTTATTCAAAAATTTGGTTGTTGAGTCTTTTCATTGTGAAGATTGTGAAATCGCAAAACATAAACGTGTTTCCTTTCCAATAAGCAACAAAATATGTCAGAATCCATTTTCTCTTATTCATAGTGATGTATGGGGACCCTCTTCCATCCCTAATATTTCTGGTGCTAGATGGTTTGTGTCATTCATTGATGATTGTACAAGAGTAACATGGATCTATTTGTTAAAGCAAAAATCAGATGTCAGCCACGTTCTTCCTACCTTTTTTAATCTGGTTAAAACCCAATTTGATGTGACAATTAAAAGATTCTATTCTGATAATGCCAAGGACTACTTCAATCAAAACCTCTCTGTTTTCTTCAAATATGAGGAATTATTCACGAATCTTCATGTGTCAATACTCCTCAACAAAATGGGATAGCGTAGAGAAGAAACGGTTTGTTACTTGACATTACTAGATCACTATTGTTTCACAAAAGGGTTCCAAATCAGTATTGGGAAGAAGCTGCCCTAACTGCTGCATATCTTAGTAACAAAATACTATCAAGAATTCTGAATTTTAAGAGCCCACTTGATACTCTTAGGAGTTTCTTCCCGAATTTCAAAAATTCCAGTAAATTGATTCCTAGAATCTTTTGGAGTATTGCCTATGTTCACATTCATTTTCAGAATAGAGGCAAATTAGATCCACGTGCTCTTAATGTGTTTTCATTGGATATTCTCCTACTCAAAAAGGATATAAGTATTACTAACCATCAACCAAGAAGTTTTTCGTTTCAGCTGATGTCATATTTGATGAAAGTGAGTCATTTTTAAAAAATTCTTACATTCAGGGGGAGTCATTGGATGGAAAAGGACCTCTAGACTTATCACTTCTTGATTTGTCTATTCCTAGCCATGACAAATCCTTATCTATGTCCTTGCCTAAGTCACCATCTCTTCACTCATCTGAGTCTCTAAATGCTAATGAACCTATTGAGTCTTCTAATCTTGATATAGATAAAGGAATTCAAGAAAGTAATCCACCATTTCAGGTTTATTCCAGAAGAAAGAGGCTAACTGATCAAACTACTCAACCACAATTATCTCCTCATATTCCTGCTCCTAATACCTATCCTGCCTGTTGAACCATCAGAAACACCAAACCAAACTGATCATGAAGAACATAACCAACCAAATGATCTTGACCTTCCCATTGCACTTAGAAAAGGAACTAGAACCTGTGCACAACACACTTTGTGCCTTTCCTTGACATATCAAAACCTATCCCCAAGCTATAAAGCTTTTCTCAGTGACCTCCACACAATTTCTGTTCCAAAATATTTGTCTGAAGCATTAGGTAACAAAGAGTGGGAAGAAGCTATTAAGGTGTAAATGGAAGCATTGCAGAAGAATAAAACTTGGGAAATGGTGGAATTACCAAAAGGGAAAAAGTCGGTAGGGTGTAGATGGGTGTTTACCGTGAAATACAAGTTAGATGGGTCTACAAAAAGATTTAAAGCATGTTTGGTAGCAAAGGGTTACGCACAGACCTATGGAATTGATTATTTGGAGACTTTTGCCCCAGTGGCAAAAATGAATACAGTGAGGATCTTATTGTCATTGGCTGCGATTTTTAATTGGAACCTACAACAATTTGATGTTAAAAATTCTTTTCTACATGGAGATTTAGATGAGGAGATCTATATGGAGGTACCACCTGGTTTTGAAAGCAAGAAGGCAATGGTATGTAGACTGAAGAAGGCACTCTATGGACTAAAGCAATCACCACGTGCATGGTTTGGAAGATTTACAAAGGTTATGATCAAGCTAGGCTATCGGCAGAGTCAAGGAGACCACACCTTGTTCATAAGGCACTCAAAAATAGGAAAGGTAACTGCTCTACTAGTCTATGTAGATGATATCATAGTAACATGTGATGATTCCGAGGAGATACATAATTTGAAGAATTGTTTACTCAAGGAATTTGATATCAAAGATCTTGGAAAATTAAAGTATTTTTTGGGAATTGAAGTAGCACATTCTAAACAAGGAATCTTTATTTCCCAACAAAAATAGGTGCTTGATTTGTTGAAAGAAACAGGAAAATTAGGGTGTAAACCAGTAGCCACACCAATTGAATATAATCATGGGTTGTGTAATTCTCCAGAAGATTCTGTGGTAGATAAAGGCTCGTATCAAAGGCTTGTAGGGAAATTGATCTACTTGTCCCATACAAGGCCAGAAATTGCTTTTGCTATAAGTGTCGTTAGCCAATTTATGCATGACCCTAGAGAAATGCATCTCCAAGCGACGGACAGGATTCTACAATATCTTAAAGGAAGCCCCGGAAAAGGAATACTATGCAGAAGAGGAGGAGACATGGTTTTAGAGGCTTATACCGATGCAGATTATGCTAGTTCATTAGTGGATCGAAGGTCAACTTCTGGATACTGTACCTTTTTAGGAGGAAATCTTATGACTTGGAGAAGTAAAAAACAAAATGTGGTGGCCAGATCAAGTGCAGAATCCAAGTTCAGATCTATGGCGATGAGAGTTTGTGATTTGTTATGGTTAAAGATAATCCTTAATGATTTGAAGATAAGATGGGAAGGACCTATGAGACTATATTGTGACAATAAATCAACAATAAGTATAGCTCATAATCTTGTACAACATGATCGCACTAAGCATATTGAGGTAGATAGGCACTTCATTAAGGAGAAATTAGATAGTGGACTCATCTGTACACCATTTGTATCTACAAAAGATCAGTTGTCCGATGTTTTAACAAAAGGACTGCCAAACAATGTGGTTCAAGACCTGATAAGCAAGATAGGAATGGAAGATATCCATTCACCAATAGTGTTGAATGATAGAGGATTTACAAGAAGATATTCTCCATATCAAGATTTGATCCTCTAAGATTTGTCCATATCAAGTTTTGATTCTCTAAGATCTTTCCATATCAAATTTTAATTCTTTGTTTTATTTTATTTTATATAATCCCAGATTTTATGGGATTTTGTTTCTAACCTCTTCTTATATATAAAGCCGTGTATATGACATTCAAAAATATGAATGATTTTATTCTAGTTTCTTACTCTTTCCACAACCAGCAAATAAATAGTTCAATTTTACTATCCAATTACTAACCCCCGCTCCTCCAATGTATTCTCAACGTCTTTGTGTAAACGTGATTTTGCTTAAAGAGTATGTAGGACCCCTTGTCTTATATGTTACTAATGATCTAATTATTTCACAGATTTAAAGTGGTTCTTATCTGTATGGAGTAGATACCTCTAGAATTATACTAATACAATCTGGTACTAGAGCTTACACGCCCCTAACATTTGAATTTATTGATGAGAAGACATTAAGAACAAAAGATATCAGGATTTTTAAGACAGAAATTTACAATTAAATTTTTTTGGTAATTATACACTACTAACTAATGACATTAATTTCAGAACTTAAAATTTTATTTTCAACTCTTTAACAAAATAAAATAGACATTTTACTTTCGCAGCTACTAACTATGCCAAAGTACACTATACGGGCCTTAGTATCAAACATTTTTTTCAAGTCTTGCAGGATAGGAGCCACAGGAGGCATTAGCATCTCTTCAACAATAGATTGTATCACTATAATCCAATGAGAAATGCAAATGCGTTAGGAAAACCACTACTAGAAAACGGAAGATTTCTGACGGCCAAAACGATCGGAAATCGGTCGGAAAAAAGATGGTCAGAAAATGATTTTCGACCGAATCAGTCAGTGATTTCTGACAGATTCTGTCAGAAATTTTAAAAGGTCAAACAAATAAAATTAATAGTTAAAAATTAAATTTTATTTAATTCCCGCCGGATTCCGTCGGAAATTAAATAAAATTTAATTTTTTTAAAAAACATTTCCGACTAAATCTGTCAGAAACTAATAATTAAAAACTAAATTTTATTTAATTTCCGACGGAATCCGTCGAAAATTTGTGAATATATATTTTTGTTTTTAACATATCCGACCAAATCAGTAGGAAATTAATAATTAAAAATTAAATTTTATTTAGTTTCCGACGGAATCCGTCGAAGCTGTTTGAATATTAAATTTTCTAAAAATATTTCCGACCAAATTGTTCAGAAAAATGTGAATTTATGGATAAATTGGGGCAGTTTTCCGACTGTTTCCGTCGGAATTTTGTGTAAAACTGGGCAGAACTCTTCCCACTTTCGAGTTACACCACCTCTCAAACTAGTACAAATAAAAAATAGCAACCAACATACATTATCAACAATCTAACCAACCATACATTAATACCAACAATACCAATCATTAAACTTAACAATTTTGGGCATAAAAACATCCAAATAGAAGCTCACATTCAAGTTTAAAAGCAATACATAAAGTTGTCTCTCACAATCAAGTTTACCAATCAACCAAAACTTCACAACTAAACTACTACACATCAGATTCAGTTTGTTCATCATCAGATAAATCATGCCCATGTTTACTCATGAATTTATGCATCTTGACAATTGTTCCGTTTTGGCAGTCCAATCGTTGCTTCAATTCACGAATCTCATTTCTCATATCTTCCATCTGTTCTTGATTTTGAGGAGAAGAATTGGCTAAGAGTGGGTTTGGAAGACCTGTAGGTCGACATTCTCCTAGTTCGTAGACTCTGTCTTTGTTTACTCCGCCCGCTGTCTGTGTCCACAATGAAGCCATATTATCAGGTGTTGGTTGAGTTGAAGGAGACTGAGTTTGTAGCCATTCTTCCAACCTTTTATGATAATCTTCCTGAAATGAAAAACATAAATATTAATAAATCAAGCAATATTCTATATTGTGACATCCTACTAAATGTTACATGATCCTGGGACAATACAAGTTAGGAATAGATATGGACTTGTCATACACAAATCGGGCGGAATATTATACGGAGTAACAAACACTGGCCAACATGAATATGGTGCAGCAGAGACAGAAAATGGAGTAAATCCATCTGCGCATAATCCCAACCTAATGTTTCTTGGTTCACTAGCAAACTCGGGGAACACCCTATCAAAATGCTTCCAGGCTTCTCCATCTGACGGATGGCAAAGCATACCAGGTGGCCTTCTTTGTTCATGGTGCCATTTCATATGAGGAGCAGAGCTCATTGATGCATACAACCTCTTTAACCTAGGTATAAGAGGTAAGTAATGCATCGCTTTAACTGGAACTTTCTTTTTTGTATTGGCATTTGTGACTTCCTTAAAATGAGGCTGATTACAAAATTTACAGTTCTCGAGAGATGCGTCATCCTTATAGAATAACATGCAACCTTTCTCACAACAATCAATTCTCTCCGATGAAAGACCCAACTTAGAAACCAATATTTTAGCAGTGTAGAAAGCTTTTGGTAAGTCAATGTTACTCGGATTAAGTTCATTCATAAGCCCAATAATAGAATCCATGTCCGCTTGGGAAATAGAACTATCCGATTTAATACTTAGCAATCTAACCGCAACAGACAACTTGGAATGCACTGAGCCTTCATACAATGGACGATTAGCTTCCACTAACTGTTCATAGAAACGCTTAGCCTCATCATTTGGTTCGGATTGAACCACAGGAAACGTCCCAAAAGCATACCTCATCATTTCATTGTATCGAGAATTTTTAACATTATGATTCGCAATGGGGCTACCCTCACCACCAAAAGAATTATGAAAATTAACATCTTCTAAACTAGCATGATTCTCCCCATGAACAGTCCATATGTAATAATTTTCTACAAACCCTTTCTTATAGAGATGGACTTTAACTTCGTCCGATTTCAATAACTTAACACACTTACATTTCACACAAGGACACCTAATCCTTCCTCCAATAAGAAAATCATCAAGTGTTTGATCCTTAGCAATAAATTCAGCAACCCCTTCAATAAATTCATCCCTCAACCCCGCACGATTAGGATGATTTCTATTATACATCCATTTGCGATGCACAAATTCCATCTACACAAATAGAAATCTATAAATGAGATATTTAAAATAATTATTTATTTAAACTGGTTACAAAGTTATACTCTTTCAAAGGTTCGTTTTAGATATATACATATCATTGTGGCAAAGCACTTTAATTGATATATTTTATTTTTTAAATTAATATTTTTTAACACTCGAAATCTCACATTAATCCCTATTCTAAATAATATAAGTTTTTAAATGTAATAATTAAATTTGAATAGCTTCTTAAATGTTCATATAATCCAAATTAACCAATGATTTCTCAAATTTACAAATTAATCTTAATGTTGAAATTGAAAAATTTTAAATTTAATATCATTCTAAAAAGTGAATATAGAAATATTATTATATTATTTTATATGTTTCTTTGATTATAATTTATGGAAAAATTAATCTTCATTAGTCATTTTCTCACTTTAAACAAATTATTATTTGTCTTGTGAAGTTGTAGGATTAAACAATTTTCTAATCTTTATGATAATATTAAACTAGTTTAATTAGTTTATAAGCTTAGCGAATTACCTTAGTTTAATTTGAGTTAAATGCGAATCGCGTCCTAAAAAGCACATGATTTTCAATTAATGGCATCAAGCAATATTCTTCATTATTTTTTTGGACTAATTAATTGATTTTTCTTTAAACAACTTTTAAGAATATTAGCAGAAGAACAAGAACTTAATCAGAAGATCGACGATGGCGTCCAAAGTTATTCTATTTAATCTATTAAAGCTAGTAAAGACAATGGAGTATCTTTAAAGTATATTATCAGAATTAATATTATTTTCTTAGTGCTTTGACAATATTTCAACTTCTGCTAGTTGTAATAAATTAGAAGTGACTCTACTATTGTCTTTTCCTTTCTCCTCTTTTACTAATAAATAAATATCTATGGGGTCAAGATAAAAGTGATTGAAGACCATCTCTTTATGAAGTACTATATACTTTTCAAAATAAATGTGTTTAATTTGCATACGGGTATATTATTTGAACAGTGAATTGAAGGCTTAATGTGGTTCATGAAATAATGAGATTTCTTTTATCAATCATACAATGAGATTTCTAATACTTAATGTGGTTCAACAAAATACTTACCTCGATGGAAAAAATGTCGGAGAAGTTGACTGAGGAGTTGTTGCTGCTGCTGCTGCCACCAACCACGCTAGCTGCTGCAAAACAGAGGATAATGACAGACTTCATTGAACAACTATCCTATACCTGAACTTCGCTGAGTGACTTAGTCAGAACAGCACATCCCCAAAAATGTAGTAAACAACTACATCATAATCAAAAGAAAACATCTAAAGAATTTTCAAGTAGCTGTCCAGTAGTCTCTATTCAGTAGTATTCCATATGCATTAAGCCGATTCACTAATGGGCATATATATGACTTTCAAGAGGAGTTCACCAACTTCATCAGCATCTTTGCCCATGGGAACCTGAAAGCATGATTTGAAATTTTTTGAACATAAACAACGGAAAAAAAGGTTCAGCAAAGAGCCCAAGGGAGATATATTTAGACCGTTATCTGTTCAATCTTTCGAGCATGCACATCTGGGTCAGTTTCATTTCGATATTCAAGTGTTGATATTTGCAAGTTATCGATCACGTTCTGAACTGCCTGCCGCTTAGCTGACATATGGAAGATCCCAGTAAGAAGGGTGACAATTTAAATTCCAACAAAGTCCAGCAGATAATTAGTAACTTACACCCAGGTGTTGCAGTTAATGCTAATATGACATTACATGCCATCAACTACAATTAAATCAAAAAAGTTTAATTTTCGCCAACCAAATGGAGATAAATTGAGGAATTGATATGGAAATTCGACATATTTTATAGAAAGTTTAACAGGAAATGGCATGATAATCTAATACTACCTCTAAATGTTTCCCTTATATTTGGACACCGGATTAAAAATGTACATCATAATGGAGCTTGAAAAAATAAAATAAGCATTTGCATTAGAGAAGCCTGCCCAGTTAGAAATGGACCAAATTTAGTGATCAATCACAGGAGTGGGCCAACGATTTGACTTTAGCAGGGAAAAGGCAGAACAAGAATCTGAGGTAGAATGCTGAATTAGGTATGTAAAGCTGGCACTAGACCAACAATGGGTTTCAACTTCTACATAAAGCAAAAAAGCAACTAAATTATTTCCGCAATTCCTTTCTTTCAGTTATCACAATGACAGATTCGACAAAATAGAGCAGTAGTTCACAAGTTTGATGTATAGCGTGATGAACTTTTTGGTCCTGTACTCTTGAATATCTATAGATTTGTCTTCTTGATTTTCTATACTCCGAGTACATGGGTGATTCCCCTATCGAAAATCTTGGTGTAAAATGTCTCTCGCAACCGACATAGAATCATACTGCATCTCCTTTATTTCATCCACACCTGAGGAATCAAATCCATGATACATTTTTACTCAGATAGTACCGTATGTCTTGGTGGTGTAATCCATGAATAAAACTACTGTACTTGCTAAAAAGTTACATAGAGGACTTCAGATTTTCTGATTTCCTGTTTCTATTAAAAAAGGATTCATGCTGCTCCACATCATTGTAATAATTAATTGTGGAGGTTAGAATTCCAAATTGTTGATAAACTTTCCAGACATAAGGTTTGTCATGAAGCCTCGTCGATTACCAAGCAAACTAGATGTCTCATGAAGCATATTCCTGTGATTTTACAGATATAATTGCATAAACGTTCAATATGGTCTAAGAACGGAAATTTCAAAGTTATGAGGTTTACAATTCAAATGTACATGCAACCTCTAGTCATTAAATACTTCTTCAAATTAATTCATTCAAACTCATATGGTTGATGTGCTAGACACATTTGAACATAACTCCCATTCAGGCACTATAAAAGAACTAAAACCAAAAGCTACACCAACAGCATTTTATTTGCTGTGTTAGATCTATCTGGGGCGCGTGAGCTATTGGCTATTACAGTCATTTATTAAACTCCGTCCATTGAAAAACAATCCCTTCTGTACACCATATTCTATATTCCGAAACAACACAAGATAAGCTCCATTTAAACTCAAGAGGGAATAGCAATCAAGTTTGCCAATAAAGCATTGTGAACTAGGATACGGCACCATAAGCATTAACTAGACTACAGATATCCCAACCCCTAAAGAATGAAGTTGACTCATTTGGTAGCCCCTTGTTAGCTTGGTAGTTAAATAGTAGTAAATAACCCTAATCTCATATGTATTAGGAGTAGGACATATATTATATATATTGGGCTCATTGTATCATTATCAATATATGTGAATAATATCATCTTTTCTCCCGCACTTTCTCACATGGTATCAGAGCAATCGTGAGAGATTTATCACTGTGCATAAATTCCAGCGATTCCGGGAAGACAAATCAGTCACCCGAAGCCTTTTTCCGGCGACTTTTTCAAGGTTGTTTGCGTTGTATCTGTCACTATTGTGCAAAATCCAACACTACCACAAGATTCACCACTGTCCGGCGACCAAACCCCAGTAAAAATCTCCGGTAGCAGCCTTCTCACGCGCCACCAGAAGCTCACTCGCCGCGCGTACAGCCACTTCCGAACATTTTT
Source organism: Nicotiana knightiana (assembly GCA_005239525.1). Lineage (NCBI taxonomy): Eukaryota > Viridiplantae > Streptophyta > Magnoliopsida > Solanales > Solanaceae > Nicotiana > Nicotiana knightiana. Next base: position 63,774 of record ML371303.1, on the reverse strand, counting down.
TGAAAAAGTTTCTTCAGAACAGTTGGGTCGTTTACCAATTCCGACCTCACCCGTACTGTTTTTTTTATTCTGACCACTTTGAGTTTTTTCCGGAACAACACTGGTTTTTCCCGGCACTACAGTAATTTTCCGGCAGAAACAGTGTCTCTTTCGTCTGTTTCAGCGAGTTTTCAATTGATTCTTTCTGTTATTTGGTGATAATTTTATAGACCTCTATTCAATCCAACGATGTCTTTTGGAGTTGATGCTTTCGGGTCTAAAAACTTGGGCTATGGCAGTTCCGGTGTTATGATTACCTCAAAACCTTTAATGGGAAGTTCAAACTACTTAGCTTGGGCTTCGTCTGTCGAGTTGTGGTGTAAAGGTCAAGGTATTCAAGATCATTTAATCGGTAAGTCTAGCGAATGAGAGGAAAAGGCCAAAGCACTTTGGGAGAAGATTGATGCTCAATTATGCAATGTTCTGTGGCGATCTATTGATTCCAAGTTGATGTTGTTCCGTCCATTCCAGACATGTTATTTGGTTTAGGAAAAGGCTCGCACTTTATACACTAATGACATATCTCGTTTCTATGATGTGATATCGTAGATAACAAATTTAAAGAAACATGAATTAGATATGTCTACTTACTTGGGACAAGTACAGGGCGTCATGGAAGAATTTGAGAAGTTGATGCCAATTTCTGCTAGTGTTGAAAAGCAACAAGAGCAGCAACAAAAGATGTTTCTAGTTCTTACTCTTGCTGGACTTCCTAATGATCTTGACTCAGTACGCGATCAGATTTTGGCTAGTCCGACTGTCCCCACATTTGATGAATTATTCTCTCGATTACTTCGCCTTGCTGTAACACCAAGTCACCCAGTGATCTCATCACAGACACTTGACTCATCTGTTCTCGCATCCCAGACAGTGGACAATTGGGCATCTCAAACTATGGAGAATAGAAGATGAGGAAGTAGTTTTGGAAGATCTAGACCCAAGTGCTCTTATTGTCATAAACTCGGACACATTCGTGACGTTTGCTATTCTTTACATGGTCGTCTACTCAAAAATGCTTATGTTAATCAAACTGAGACTACGGGTAACCAGAGATTTTCTTTATCTGAAGAGGAATATAATGGGTTCCTTCAGTATCGAGCAAGTAGGCAGACATCTCCACAAGTAGCCTTTATTGCTCAAACTGATACTTCTGTTGCTGGTAATTCTTTTGCTTGTATTTCCCAGTGTAGTACTCTTGGACCATGGGTGGTGGACTCAGCCGCTTCTGATCATATCTCTAGTAATAAATCCCTTTTGTCAAATATTGTGTATTGACAGTCTCTTCCCACTGTTAAATTACAAAATGGGTCTCAAACTAAAGCAAAAGGAGTTGGACAAGCTAATCCCCTACCCTCTGTCACTCTAGATTCCATTCTTTATGTCCCTGGTTGTCCTTTTAGTGTTGCATCTGTTAGTCGTTTGACTCGTGATATATATTTTATTGATGATTCTGGTATTATGCAGTACCGCTGTACAGGACATACGATTGGAACAGAGCTTGAATCAGAAGGCCTTTACTACCTTAACTCACTCAATTCCTCCGAGGCATGTCTAGTTGCAGACCCTCCCTACCTAATTCATAAATGTTTAGGACATCAAAGTTTATCCAAGCTTCAGAAGATGGTGCCTAGTCTATCTAGTTTATTTACATTAGATTGTGAGTCGTGTCAGCTCGGGAAACATACCCGAGCCTCCTTTCTTCGTAGTATTGAGAGTCATGTAGAGTCTGTTTTTTTTTAGTTCATTCTGATATATGGGGTCCTAGTAGAGTCAGTTCAACCTTGGGATTTCGTTATTTTGTTAGTTTCACTGATAATTATTCATATGTACTTGACTTTTCTTAATGAAAGATCGTTTTGAGTTGTTTTCTATATTCCAAAATTTTTGTGCTGAAATCAAAAATCAATTTGGTATTTCTATTCGCACTTTTTGCAGTGATTATGCCTTAGAATATTTATCCTTTCAATTTCAGCAGTTTATGACTTCTCAAGGAATTATTCAACAGACCACTTGTCCTTACCCCTCAGCAAAATGGGGTTGCAGAGAGAAATAATAGGCACCTTATTGAGACTACTCGCACACTTCTCACTGAATCTCATGTTCCGTTGCGTTTTTGGGGCGATGCAGTTCTCACAGCTTGTTATTTGGTTAATCGGATGCCTTATCTCCCATCCAGAATCAGATTTCGTATTCAGTATTGTTTCCCCAGTCACCCTTATACTCTTTTCCCCCTCGTGTTTTTGGGAGCACTTGTTTCGTTCATAACTTAGCCCCTAGGAAAGATACATTAGATCCTCGTGCTCTCAAGTGTATCTTCCTTGGTTATTCTCGTGTTCAGAAGGGATATCGTTGCTACTCACCTGATTTTCATAGGTACCTTATGTCAGTTGATGTCACATTTTTGAGTCTAAACCTTTCTTTACCTCTTCTGACCACCTCGATATATCTGAGGTCTTACCTATACCGACCTTTGAGGAGTTTACTATAGCTCATCCTTCACCTTCCGCCACAGACGTCTTACCCATTCTAACCGTTGGGGAGTCTAGTGTGGCTCCTCCTAGATCCCCGACCACAGGAACACCACTCTTGACTTATTATCGTCGTCCGCGCCCAGCATTAGGCCCAACTGATTTACGTCCTGCACTTGATCCTGCTCCTACAGCGGACTTGTCTCTTCCTAATACACTGATTGCACTTCGGAAAGGTATACGGACCACACTTAATCTTAATCTCACTATGTCGGTTTAAATTATCATCGCCTGTCATCACCTTATTATGCTTTTATATCTTCTTTGTTCCATCCCTAAGTCTACAGGTGAAGCATTGTCTCATTCAGGATAGCGACAGGTTATGATTGACGAGATGTCTGTTTTACATACGAGTGGTACTTGGGAGCTCGTTCCCCTTCTTTCAGGCAAATCTACTGTTGGTTGTCGTTGAGTGTATGCAGTCAAGGTTGGTCCGGCTAGAAAGGTTGATCATCTTAAGACCCGTCTTGTTGCCAAGGGATATACTCAGATATTTGGGCTCAATTACAGTGATACCTTCTCTCCCGTGGCTAAGATAGCTTCAATCCGCCTTTTTCTATCCATGGTTATTGTTCGACATTGGCCTCTCTATCAATTGGACATTAAGAATGCTTTTTTACATGGTGACCTTGAGGATGAAGTGTATATGGAGCAACCACCTGGGTTTGTTTCTTAGGGGGGTCTCGTGGCCTTGTATGTCGCATGCGCCGATCACTTTATGGTCTAAAGCAGTCTCCTCGAGCCTGGTTTGGTAAGTTCAGCACACTTATCCAAGATTTTGGCATGACTTGGAGTGAAGTTGATCACTCTATGTTTTATTGGCATTCTGTTTCGAGTCTATGAATTTATCTTGTGGTCTATGTTGACGATATTGTTATAACCAGCAATGATCAGGATGGTATTACTAAATTGAAGAAACATCTCTTTCAACACTTTAAGATTAAGGATTTGGGCAAACTAAAGTATTTTCTGGGTATTGAGGTCACTCAGTCTAGCTCAGGTATTGTGATATCACAACGGAAGTATGCCTTAGACATTCTTGAATAAACAGGAATGGCAGGTTATAGATCGATTGACACTTCGATGGATCCGAACTCTAATCTTCTGCCAGGACCGGGGGAGCCGCTTAGCGATCCTGCAAGATATAGGTGGTTGGTTGGTAAATTAAATTATCTCACATTGACTAGACCTGACATTTCCTTTCCTGTGAGCGTTGTAAGTCAATTTATGGATTCTTCCTCTGATAGTCATTGGGATGCAGTTGTCCGCATTCTTCGGTATATAAAATCGGCTCTAGGCAAAGGGTTATTGTTTGAGGATCGAGGCCATGAGCAGATCGTTGGATACTCAAATGCTGATCGGGAAGGATCACCTTTTGACAGACGTTCTGCGTCTGGATATTGTGTTTTAGTAGGAGGAAATTTGGTGTATTGGAAGAGCAATAAAAATAATGTAGTTGCTTGATCTAGTGCAGAAGCAGAATATCGAGCAATGTCTATGGCGACATGTGAGCTAATTTGGATCAAACAATTGCTCAAGGAGGTGAAATTTGGTAAAATTGGCCAGATGGAACTTGTGTGCGATAATCAAACTTGTGTGCAATAATCAAGTTGCCTTTCATATTGCATCAAATCTGGTGTTCCATGAGAGGACTAAACACATTGAGATTGATTCACTTCGTCAGAGAAAAGATACTCTTAGGAGATATTGCTACAAATTTTGTGAAGTCGAATGATCAGCTTGCTGATATTTTCACCAAGTCCCTCACTGGTCCTTGTATTAGTTATATATGTAACAAGCTCGGTACATATGATTTATATGCACCAGCTTGAGGGGAAGTGTCAATTTAGTAGTTAAATAGTAGTAAATAACTCTAATCCCATATGTATTATATATATATATATATATA